>JABFQC010000018.1:7250-51548 GCA_022817085.1 Psilanteris sp. ZL-2020
AACCGAAATGACTCTGGAATGTCAATGTGATATAAATCCATAACAAAAATGGCAAAATTAGTTCCTTAAGAGTCATTTTACCTTAAATCGACTTATTTTCGTCAATTTTTCGAAAAATGGTAAATTTTCAAAAGACTCTAATTTGTCCAATTTTGGTCCAAATCTCAGTTTATTGGCTTTTTGATGGCTCAAATTACCTTATCTGTTGATATAAAGTAATTTCATAAGATTTGGAGAAATTTCATTTTTCGGCTAAAATTCGATTTTTGTGAAGTGAAGCCAAAACTTAACTTTTTTAATTTAAATTAAATTAAATCCAAATGTCAATCGAATGTGAATGCGGTATAAAACCATAACAGAATCGGCAAAATTAGTTCCTTTAAAGTCTATATAATATGTATGTACTTTTTTCATACGAAATAATTTAAAATAATCACACATACATTAGTTTTATTCAAAGCATTATTACTGTAAAAGTTCGAATAACGTATACTATATTTTTCATAATAGTCCTTAAAATTTTAAATGATCATGATTAAATTCCATAGATAATTACAGTAGATTAATTACAATAATAAGAATGAAATCCTATATAAAAAGTTTCGATTGAATCGGTTGTAAGCAAAGTGAGCAAATGAATTATCGATCGTATAATTGTCTAATTCCTAGTATAACAAAAGGATCAACGAAGCAATTTGATTACCCGTTGTTGGTTTGGCAGTTCTGGTGCAAAGGCGTTTTGCTATACATCACTATGCATACACTGCAGGATAGATCGATAGACTATGGAAGGTTCAATCTGTAAGACCGGTAATTACGTCTATTAGCGCTGGGGTGATTGTTTTGCTCACTTTTTTCGGCGCTTCGCCGCTCTCGAACTGCGACCCTATTCAGATACGACCCGATTAGCACTCACTCAGAGCACCAATTAAAAGCGATTTTAATGAGTGGGAAATTTGTATGTACCAGTTGCATCTCGCATCGCGATCCTGGGCACAAGCGTCTGCAGATTGAAATGTACGATAACCGACTGAATGATACTCACTTCTATGTTCCTATAGAATGGTTCAAGACATTGGTTCTGTTGTAATTTATTTCATCGATATTCGGGTCACTTGATGAGATCCGCGACATTAATCCCCGGTGTTCTGATCATGATGAACATTTCAAATTGTATTTATTATTTACTGTGTTATTAAATATATATAATTTAATTAAATACACACGCACAGAAATGATATAGTTGAATTAAAGAAATTATTTTGTTAAGCGTATTTTGTCAATTTGTCTGTGAAGTATCTGAGTTCAATAAAATATTTCGTAAATATTTACATTTTTACTGAAGCGCTTAATGTGTTTTTACAAAATTAGTGTGTTGATTCAAATAAAAAACGTCAACAATATGAAAAAATGATCGAAGTTGAATCTTACTTTGTTGATCTGACAAAACTATTTGTTTAGTTTAATAACAACAAAACTGTTTTGTTGAATGAAACAAAATTTGTTTGTCTCTGCAAAATATTTCTGTGCGTGCATAAACCCTAACTTATCATCTAAGCCCGAAATATGCGCAAAATAATATTATTTGATTATAATTTCTAAACTTAAATATAAATTTTACAAATCTGTTTATTCTTCTTCGATATAACACAAAATTACATAAATAATTAATGAATATTATTTTTCTTTTATAATAATCAACTCTAATTGAAATACCAAACTTCTTACTAGAGATTGTTAATTGATATTCAATTTATTACTTAATTAAAATATTAATGTTTTTATGTAAGTTAATAATGTTGTTGTTTATAGTAAAAACATGAAATGTTGTGTTGCCATTTCGTGATAATCATAACGCTAATGCAATCATGCTTTCTTTAAAATATTTTTCCTACATTTCACGAATGTGAAATTGCATGCATCCAAGAATCCTTGACCTTCTACGTTTAAGGTTACAGCGGAGGCAAAAAGTTATGTGAGTGTTATAATTGATAATAGCCTGTATTGTACAATTTAGAAATTACTATGCAGGACTGCCCGAAGCAACAAATATACTGCCGAAGAGGTGCAAAGTCATTTTGCAATCTGAGCAAAATGTTAATTGTAATAAATATGTTTATTACTTGCGTGTCTCAAGCGTTTTCAGAATCTTGTTCGGCGCGATGGATTATTATATACCATCGTTTTGAAGTGCATCTAAGTTCGAAGCGACTATTTGTTTAAAGCTATCCGTTATGCAATTACTTTCTTACAACAAGATAACACATTATTTTTATACTCGCACAAGTGCGGAAATGTGCAAATCGGTCTGCTCGATGCTTATATAAAATGCAGAAAAATCAAAGCGAATAAAAAAATTGTCTCTCCAGCTTTACGGCTTTGAAACCACCGTTTTTATTGGACACTAATTCAGAACTTTTACGGATTCTGTTAATGGAATTGGTAATATCAGACAGAATCGCACAGGTGCTGCGAGAATTTTAATTTTTTGACGAAGCTAATGATGAGAAATCTACTAAAATATATAACGGGATTTGGTACATAGAATTATAAATGAATTTTACGTAGGAGTATATCAAGCGAAAAATATAATACGCGAACAAATTTGCAAATTTAATATATTTAAATTAGTATTAATAAACTTTAAAGTGGCGTAAAGTACGTGTATATATATGATAGTTTATTATGAAAACACGTGTATATTGTATTTGTTTTACTTATCATTCGAAATTAATAATTACGATCCGACTTATTTTTATTATACTTGAATTATTTTGTAATATTCTAAGTATGATATTTCATATTATTCTAAAGATTCGTTACGGGTAGGAAACATTTTTTAATACCCAATTTACTGTATTAAACATATCGTAATGAAGCGTTTGTTACTGTTATGTATGGTCATAATATAGAAGCGTCATCGATTGTTAAAACTTTTGATTAAATGGTTGTTTCATAATTAATTGTACACGACCTTTGGCGGGGTTATTTTTGGCTTAATTTTATTCATGAGGAGAAATCTCCTTAAAAATGTAAACGCATTTAAGAGGATCAACGCCTCTTCTCTCTCACTCTCTCTCTCTCTCTCTCTCTCTCTCTCTCTCTTTCTGATGCGCGACTTGTCCGACTTGATTGACGTAAACGAGTGGTATGAGTCGAAAAACATAAAGTCAAAAGAAGTTTGCAGTAAACACCAATACATATATGAATGTTAAGAGAATGATTTTGTTTATATCCACGGTTCGTTGTCCAAAAAGCGTTATCCCCCGCGTAATTCGTCTCTGTCCTTAAAGCGATAGTCCCTCAGACGACGCGCGATTCTGTCGGTCGCTCGTAAAACAGAGGTTTACTGCGCCTAACGCGCGGTATTTAACCCTGAATTTATATCCTGTCAGGGCTCATTTATATCGCACATCGCGGCACTTTATGGTGGATAGGGCGCGATTCAGTAATATGTGCAATTAGATAGTAATTAACTAAGCCTGGTCAGCTAAGCAACGTGCTTAGCGACCTTTCATTCGCGGTGCTCATTTGTCTCTCATCGTGGCATTGAAGCTGGTTCAATTTATTATTCCCAATTTTATCACTGTAAATCACTGAACCGTATATCTACAAAAAGCAAGACGTTACGAATTGATTGTCCGTTTTATAACGCCGCATTTAAACTTGATCGAATATTACGCCAATTAAAGGAAAATCTGTAACTTTTATTGTGTTTAAATGATTGTAATCGTCATGCTCGCGATCATAGTTATTACAACGTAATTCCTTAAGTAAAATACACGTTTTCTAGTTTCTCGGAAACCATCATCATCATCACCATAAAATAACGTTGCAATTACTTAACTCAAGCATTCGTCACGTTTGACATAAATCGAGTCATAAGTTTATGGTTTATTTTAAGTCTTCAAAATCGACTGACCCAAGCTTGTCGGCAAACTCGGTTCCTTATCCAGTCGAAGCATCTAATTTATTTAGGCCCGACTGTTGTTATAATCACACGCAATCCAAAGTGGCTGGATTAAAATGCACACAAAATTAAATCGCCAAATTTAAATTGGTATAACAGAAATCCTTGAACCTTACTGCAGCGAGTTCATTGTAATCTGATCTACGTTAGGTAGATCATCAACGCTGCAGACTCGATCATCGAGTAGATTAGGTTACACGATCAGAATTCAGTCGGTTCTACCTTAATTTGTCCGCAGAGATAATTCGAAGGAAATTAAAGCGTTTAAGGGGCGCCGCGTTGCGGGGTTTTAGTATCCGCGCAGGACAATAACGCAACGCCGCTGACTTTATCTTGGACGGCTGGATTTTGACGTTGACGCCGGACATCGACCGAGGCGGAAAAGAATCCGTCGAGTGAGTTTCCCGCTAACGCCAGGAGCGCACTGAGAGATAACTCTCGGACTAAATTAAACCATCGCTCAGTTCATTGGAGCCCGCAAAGTAATGAGCCGCGCGTTCACTGATTTGCATTCGCTGGATGAAGGTCTTCGTTGTTCTCAGCCGCATCGCATCTGTTCAGTTTCGAACGTAAACACTTTTGACCCATTAAGTATCATATATGATCCTTAATAACAATAACACGATTAATTTACGTAAATTGACGCGTTGAGAAATCTCGAAAACGAATTGCAAAATCCGACTGCAAAGTTACCGTTTGTTTTGGCGCCGTTTTATAGATTTGGTGGAGTGAAAGATAAACAAACACGTAAGGACGCGAGAGACGGTCAGACGGACAAAGACGATATGATCCTTTCGCGGAGATCCCGTAATGCAATCCTGTGTGGGATGCAGATTTTCGCAGTTATGATGTCAAGCGCGCGTTTTCTGCCCGAGTCTTCCTTTTTAAACTATTTAAACTTCTATTGGTTTGTAATCGATAAACTCTGATTTACAAGGTATTCGTCATCTAAAATACTTCGGTATCATAGTTTTATCTATAGTTAGTCGGAACAAAAACTGTTTTATACAAAAGCGCGTTTTATCGGTGATCGCTAACAATTTACTTAATCATCCTCCTTGACGCTCGGTTATTTATTTATGGATACTCTACAAACAAACAAGTCAATAATTGGTGAATGAGAGAAAGTAAAGTATCGAGCAATGAAATCTGAATTTCTTTCCACTTAATGATTTACAATTGTGCGCGCTTGTTTGTTATTAGGAATTTCAAAAAATATATATACTCAATGCGAACAGCGTCACACAGTACATGAATCACCATCAATTATCGTTGTATTGTGGTGTCGTATTTAACGAACCACAAGCATTTCAAGGTAATGAGTGAATGAGTTATGATTCGAACGGGGGAATTGGTTAATTACCACGTTGGTAAGTTTTGTGTTGTCATTAAATGCAATTATTTTCAACTTACCCATGACCATTACTTTTTGACCCAACTATACTGCTGATTACCTTCAATCAACTGTGGATCAATTCGTACCAATTGCAAAACAGGGTCGACACTTTTCAGGCCGCCGATTTTAGCGACAAAAACTGTTCTATCCGGTTCCTTATTGTAAAACCAAACGAAACGACGAAGCATCCGGTTGCTGGTCTGAAGATATCGCAACTCTTCCTTTATTTGAAGGAAACTTCTGTTGCGGTAAAAAAGACCGATCGAGTCGTACTCTGAATTTATTTATGACGTGCGCTCTTCGGCATACGCGAATCGCCTTCTAAACGTTTTATCCTCTGTTCCAGGCGATTTTTTTCAGAGATGCTGTTGCCTTTTAAAGTATCCTTGAAAGTGCTTAATGAATATGTAGTATAAAAAATTCATCCTATTTGTGGTAATTTTGTTGTTATAAATAATTAATTTAGATTATTGGTGTAAATAAAAACGGATACTGGATAAACATATATATTATGGCAAACCAAATTTCATTGAACGATTCGAAAATAATGTTTTCAAAGACAAACCTTCTGTTGGGTTCAGTTCAAATGAAAAGCTGTCGCGATTAGTTTATTGATTTTACCTAACGTAGGTAACAGAAGTCCGCAGTTCATTTGATGTTATATTAGTAGGATGGGAGAATTCCCACTGTAATTACGGTAGTGTTGTTTCCGAAGACAAAAGATTTCGAAGTTCAGATAACGAGGCTGTTAAAATTTGAAAGAAAAAACTGCCGAAGTGAACTGATTTCCGGGTTTGAGTGCTGTTACACAGATGGCATTAGTAGCTATTCAGTTCATTCACAATCGCATCGGTAAGTTAGGTTGTACGAAATGTCACATTAACTGCAGCGTTTCATTGATCATTGGCACAACATAAAAATTAATTGTACACGATTGATACCATATCGTTTGGCCTCGTTCCACATTCCTATAACATCAAGATCGCATGTAAATAGAATTAAAAACAATTATATCGCGACGCTTTCGTTTAATTTCATTAGTCGCGCTATAGTCCGTTTCATTAAGATGCCCAGCAATAAATGAATTATTTATTGTATTCCTCGTGCATTGATTTCGAGAAAGTTTTATCTGATGGTGTTCTAAATGCATTACGACAAATTCGTGTGCCGCTTGAAATAATTACCGACAAGCGGGGCTTAAGAATTGCGGAACAATACTTGAAACGCCTACAAATGTTTTAACACGAAGTACACATTTCATTAAATACGTTTTTTTTCGCGAAGATTATCTTATTACTGCTAACTGATTACAGTCGCGTCGTTTAATCGTACATATTGCCGTACAAATTGGCATGAATAAAAAGTAACGTATAACGTGAGATGGTGTTTCTGAAACAACTATAAATTATGCCCGCGCATTTGTTAGTTTCTTGTACATTTATTATCACGTTATGTAATGTACGTATTTTGAAATCTAGCTATATATTCTCATACGGTCTGTCTAGAAAAAATAGAAATATACGTGATTAAATGAAATTTTATTTATGTTTGTACTCGGTTTTACTGTTAAAAAAGTACTTCGGGTTCAGAGGTATACTTTTTAATCCCGTATTAAAAAAATTGTTAATTTTTTGTATGCTTCGTAAATATTTATGATGTTGGATATTGCTCGTTAATATGTATTTTGCATTATTCAGTGGTCGACTTGAAATATAAATATATATAATATAAAATTATAAATACAAATATAAAATGAAAAATATAAATATTATATAATATTGTGAACTTGGTAACAGATTTTTTAAAAGATCAATTTATTATTATCACATATACCGTAAGTAATTTAAAACTTATTGAATTACACTATATACTAAGATAATAAACATTATTGAAACATATACGTTTATTGACCCAATAGAACATCTTTCAAATGGCCCATTTCTGGACTAGTACCGGTTTTAGGTAGCAATTAACTTCATTACTAAAGTTTTTTCTGGATAATAAAAAAATCATTTTACTTTTATTTTATAACATACTTTAACGTATTTCAACTCGTTTTATTATACCGCGTATTCTATATTATTGGCAATGAACTAACAAATGTCCTTTATCTATAACAAACATAATTTAATTATTTTGTATTATTGAAGAAATGAAAGTATAATATACATTATTCTACATTTTACGATGGCAAATTCAGCAATTCTATTATAATTATAATTAATACCCGCAAAAAGCGTTTATTAACTTGTTATTATAATAAATATTCTATGTAGAAACTAATGACGTAGACTTTTTTATCTTTTTATTCGAGTTACTTAGAACTTACGGTTATTGGCCATGATGCGATTGGAATTGATAAATTCAAAATATCTCGAATCGATACGACGAAAACTAATCTGCAAATTTAATAACTCGTGTCCATGAAATTCATTACGATAAAACTGTTGCGTAATCTCCCGCATTCGAATTATTTCGAAGCTTTTTGACGCGCGTTCAAAGTATGTGATAAAAAAGCGTTCACGCCTGAGCGGCTTTCTAAGGAGTCGTTGCACGCCGGCATTTGCGTGCGATATTTCTAAGACGTAATTGACGTCCGATCTTCTTGAAAGGGAAAGAAAAAAAAAAGAATGCTTTTCTTTTACTCTTTCCCTTCTAGTCATTCTTTCTTCTATGTCGTTCGTGAACATTGTACGCGACTGCGGCCTCGCCTGAAATGTGCCGCCACGCGAGGAAAAGATTCGTTTTAGCATTTATTCTGAGACAATACGAAGGTACGCAAAATAAAAAATATAAGAGCGAACAAACGGCTCGATCCCCTATCTCGTTTTAGAATAGGTTCAACGAACCATGGGTTGCTTCTCCATAAAGATGCATTCCACGAACAAAATACGCCGTGTGCGATGGTGCAAGCGCGTCAGCCATACGTTACGCTGTTATACTCCTGGGCGAAAAAAAAGGAAAGGCAAAAAATAAGGAACAAGGGGAAAAAAGCAACATTTCAGATGAAGACCGACATTAATTTCGACCGCGATGGAGCGCAGAGGCGCCACGCTACCCTTTTTTGACCCGATCTTTCTTTCAGTTTGGCTTGATGTACAATGTTTACACATTTTTATGGGGATGATCATTGACGCACAAAGCACGGTGAAACAGCTTCGACAGTTATGTGCAATTAAACTTAAAACCGACGGTACGTTCGTCGAACTACGCGGGATATAAGGCAAAATTAGATCATTGTCAAATGCGTCGCTTTCGACAGTATTCGTCAACGATCAATGTTAGATTAATTCGAAACTTCGTTAGGAACGAATTCAATGACAGTGAGTTTTTTATAACAAGGACTTTATCAAATTTGATGCGTCGCTGTATCTTAATTTTGAATATACTGCAAATGTTGTCAATGTTATGCATTTATCCAAAACATTTATTTATGTTTAAGGTACTTTAATTGCAAATTATTTTTGCGTGAAAAATAGGAGGGGATTTATAATGGATTGATAATACATTTATTTCGCTTCCACGTGTATTCTGACAGAAATATATATATATATGTATATATCTTAATTATTTTATTATGTAACAACGGGGTTGGTACCGTCTGCGAGCGCATTTTGTTGTACAACACGATTTTTTTCGATTCCGCGCAAAGGTCTACCGGGAACATAAAGAATTACAAGATTTTCTTGCGGCAAAGACATTTAAGGTACAACTTAGGTAGCATTCTACCCGATGAATTCAAAATGTTTTCGCTGGATGTTGACGTTACGTGCAATTACCCCGAGGTGCTCATTAAAAACGTTGCGTTGGGAATCGCGATATGGCTCGCGCGATCCGGCCTTATTTTCTTCTTCTTTCCAGCCGACATCCTTTCTCCATTTCCAGTTGCAGCATTTCATCTCGAGCATCCTTTTGTTCGACATGTAAATGAGACCCAATTTTCGAACGACCGGCTATACCAAAGATGGCACTCGCCTCGTTATTATCGCAAAATAAAAATGCGCCGTGCTGCGATGATATCATCGATTTCGCGTCGTTCCGAGCAGATATAAAGTTCCACATTGTCGATGGGAACTTTATACTCGGTTTTTTATGTCGCTGTTAATGCAAGCGTATGAAAATTGTTTTCTTCGTAAAATAGGCTCAACCGGAACTTTTTATGCGCGCGTTATTTACAAGGCACATGAATCATCTTTTTTAGTAGATACGCGACGATTAAGTGCAGATTGCGGTGACTTTTACTTCGGTTCCGATTTGAGATTTATTCCCGAAGAAAAAGTTTCGTCTTCGGTTATTAATTCATAAATAATAACACATGGCGTACTTGATGTATCTTAAATTAAGTTGTCGCTCTTATAAAACATACAAACGTTTAACTCGTTATCGTTTCGGTTTCGGCCTAATTGATTTGCAGCTTTCTTCTGTTTTGTCTACGTATATATATATATACAAACACATTTCGGAATTGTAGACTGTGTTTCAAGTGTTTCAAAGCTGGATTCTGCAATAAATTTGTTTGCGGATGAATTTGCTTCTATGCACGTTTTCTATAATGACAACGATGACACAAACTCTAACTGGTTGATATACGAATTCAATTAATCAAACTTTCTTAAACTTTTAGCGATATATAATTACAATAGCTAAACTCAGAAAAATTAAACGTAGAAAATTGCTATTTATAACACTAATTTAGAGACAATAAAGTAATAACCTAAAAATTACTGTATTTCCTTTTAAAAATACAGTTCTTCATACCAAAGTTTCCTTCTTTTTTTAATATAATAAAAGTAATTTTTAGAATTTTGTTTTAATGTCGCCAAATTAGTATTATAAACAGCAATTTTCTACGTTTAACTTTTCTGAGTGTACAAAAAAATGTCTTAATTTTCTAACAGTGCGCAATTAATGAATCGTCAAATAATGCAATAAAACTCGAAACCAAATTCTGCCAACATTCAGAATCAAGCCGTGTGGAACTTTAAACACACGCTTCGAGTCTGAAAGTGCGGTGGACTTTATTGCGCAGTACCCTTTAAAATTCAACATTGTTCCTTAACGGCGCGTTATTTATAAGCACCATCGGGCTGTTCGCGTTGTTTTTTTCTAACATATTAATCTTACGGATTCGGTCGTAGTTTACTTACAGAATGGCTTCATTTTTCAGCGGAATTGTCTTCGCCTAAGATGATAAGTCAAGGTGGTTGCGTGCGAGGCGCAAAGTACGCGCGCGTGTGTTTGTACAAACGACATTCCTGGCGCAACCTCGTGCTCTCCCCTGTGCGTTCATTGAATAGCCATTGAGAGCAGTATGATCTCTTTCCCGTGAACGCTTGCGTGCCGCGTTTCTTGTAGGCCAACTCAGCGACAAGCTGCCGTATTAGGTGGTATGTGAGCGGTACTACCGTCGCACGGAAGCTGTCAATAGAATTACGAATGAGCTTATTCAGAGTTATGAAGTCTGCGCCCTCCATATCTTCAGGACCATTCTTTAGTGGCCCGTTTCCGCCTCGAGTTGTATCGTCTCGAATTGGGCCAAACATTTTCCTGGAATATTTTGTTTCAAGAAGTGCATCAACTGCGAGCGTTAGCCGCTTAATCATGATTATACTGAGATAAAGAGTAAAAATTACTGTCGCGACACCAACGAAACCGAACGGAGAAAAATGTTATATTAAAAATGACTATACATTATGGTATTTCAGGGATTTGGAAGCAAATAGTTCTACAATTATTATACATCTTCTATATAATACAATATCTTCTAGACAAATTAGCTATATTTTATAAGACACATTTCTATAAAGTACACTGAGAGAAAAGATTGTTAAATTCACAATCTAGATATTAAAATTAGATTGTTAAACTACAGATAGCGGATATGAATAAACAGATATTCAATTCAACAGTCAAGATTGTAGGTTATGTTCAATATGTCATTTAATATAACATTCGTTTTACAATCTCTGACAATCCAGATTGTTGAATAGAATATCTGGATTGTCGTCGAAGCTACAATCTGTAATTCGATTTAACAATCTTAGATACTTAACGAAACTTTTTAGATGTTTAATTCAGCAATCTATTTCTCTCAATGTATAGTAATTTCCATAATACTATAGGATTATGATTATAATCATGATATCTTTATAAAGTATGGTATTTTATAATATAACTTTTTTATATGTGCACTGTGACTGAATACTGCGCGGGGTAATTGTTTTTATATCGCTATTTAGAATACATTGTCGCACCACGTACTTATTTTTGAATCAATAAAGAATTTTCAGAAATATAAGGATCGTGTGTATAAATTTCAGACACCGGTGTCTTAATAAGAATAAGTGTCCCTCAATGATAGAGAAATGAATGCTTTTGATTCACAAGACACTGCGTCTTATATTAAGACATTTCTATGGTACTGTGAACGGAGCATAATAATTGTAATAATAATATTAAAATAAAATAAGCAATTTAAGAATAAAAAACATATTTACGCGGCTATACTATTAAAACAATCCTTTTATCTTAAGATTTTAGAATTTTAAAGACAGATGCTTTCTTTCCTTTTTTAATTTGTTCCAAAACATTATAATTTTACATCAAGTAGATTATTTCTAAGAGTGTATATAGATATAATTTCAACGGTTACAAATACAATATCAGAAATCTGATAGTTTCGCACACACATACGGAATAAACAACTTTCAGTTTCATTGCAACTTCACTGTACGCGCATCTGAAAATTGTTCAGTTTGGATGAAAGCTTTTTTTTTCCCCACTCGGACCACACTCTAGCTACGTCATAAAAATTCTACTAAGGTAGCGTAACTCTCGATATATCATGACATCTGATCGCCATGCCGAGTCGTCGAAATCCACCACGCCTCTTAAGCGCGAAGAAGAGTGCGAAGCCTCGGGTTTGGAAAAGGAATAAAAGGAGTAAGTGGAAGAGAAATAACAAGAGGGACGAAGCAATCGGAGTATCGCTATTCATCGTGCTGTCTCGTTGCGCCACTATTACCCTGCGTCATTTATCGCGGTAGTTCGTATTGTCTAGGAGTGACCTTTCAGAGCTCCTTTTGTAGCTTCCGCTGTTCTGTACAGTTGGTAATTGTGGAGATTATCCCGGATCTCAAGAATTTTTTCCATTGTTCTCTGCAGTTTGAAGAGGATTTTACCATTAAACGATTGAATTGATTATTGGTAAATGTAATTACTGCAGGTTGTGTTCGTAGTTCTATGGGATATTAATGTTATTTCAAGAAATGTCTTCTTTATATTGCGTTGTATATATAATAATACGAGAGGAAGAAAAATGAACAAATAAAAATATACTTTAAATATGAACACCGTTCTTACATTTTTGTTTCTCGTTGCGTTCATATATACATATATGCACAATATATGCATATATATACATATATATGCACAAAAAAATGTTAAATTCATAAAATATTATTACATGAGAATCATTATTATAACAACATAAAAAAATTACACTTTATTGTATGTATGTATTATGTAACATTTTATTTATTTTACGAATAAATACAATTTTTTTGTTTGTGTTTGTTTCTTTATCGTTTAAGTATGATATACGTTAATTTTCAATTATTGTTCATAAATTTATTTGACTTACCTTCATTACGCGCAGTATTTCATTAAAAAAAAAAAAAAAAATAAAAAAACAAATAACGATCATTGGTAACGTAATTTCTGTTTACAAATGTTATCGATATAATTTGCAATCAGAATTTTGAAACATCGCGGTATCAGTTTATAATAAATACATATTTTTCACTTTAATATAAAATATGATCACTGTGTCTCACACAAGAAAGATAAATCGAAGTTAGTGGGTATAATAACGTGGAATTTTCCGTAGGAGTAAGGTCACGAACTCAGTATCGTCCTGAACCATGTTAGGGCGGATTACAATACAGCGAAGCATGAAAAGATATTTTCATTGCATTTTTGTAACAAGGATGTAATTGCTAATTTAAAGTTTAAACGACCGATCAGTCTTGCAATAAATGTCTTCACCGATCGCGCTCGATTTTGAACTTGTTTGCGCTCTGGAACAAACGCGCGTGCGTTAATGCGACGACACTTGTTGATTGCATTCGCGGGCACAGTCGAAAACGTTGAAACCGCGAGCGCAATGGTATAATCACGAGCCTCGCAATTTGAGCATTTGTTTCGACCTCATAAATAACTATTACGCCGACGTGCACGGGCATATTCTTGAAACTCGGTCGACCCCTTCTGATCGCTTGATCTGCAGCCGCGCGTGCTTTACGTCGAGTAATTAAAAAAATGGCGTTCGTTTATAATTAAGGGGCCGGCATTAGTCGCGTCATCTCACGATTTCTACGAGAGATAATCCGGTATCAAGTGGTTAACAAGCTATTCATTGTAATAACGACTTTTTCTGCGTCGCGAAAAATTATATTCGGGAGTTTCGATTTCCTGAAACCAGGAATCGTCGTAACCGTGAAGGCAACGGTTTTAATTTAGTCGAATACAACCGTAGCCGGTTTCTTATCTATCCGAAATCTAAAAGTAAATACGCCGCGATTAAAATGAACGTCACAATTAATTACGACGCTTGTAAACATGAAAACGATCATCAATTTACATTAAATACTTATTTCTTCGGGAATGCTTTTAATTGAGGCGATCTTTCGGTGACCTGGTGCACGTACGCACGTTCAATGGTATTATATTTTCGTAATGTCGAAAAACTGAATGACTGCGTTTTTATCTTTTTTATCTCATGAAGTATGTCAAAATAGTTGTTGACGGTTGTAACGTGTGCTGGGTGCTTCGATACAATGAAGCCATTCAATTATATTAACAACTTTTAATGCGCGTAGATGTAATCAGCGAAAATTCGTATATAACCCCTGGAACCGTGCGGGTTTTCGCTGAAATTGAATTTACTTTAAACACCACCTGAAGTTCACCCCGTCGGGCCTTGACAATAAATATATTTATATATGTATACAGGAAAAATTGTTATAAGACAAAAAGTAATTGACCATAATGAAAAATGATTAAAGCAATGAAACAAGTTGAAATCGAGAAATGATGTTGCTTTTGTGTTATAAAACGGCTTTAGCAATGATAAATTAATATGTTTTATCACATAAAATTTTAATCCTCATTTATTAGATATTAAATTTATATACCTCTACACTAAGTTATAATTATAATAATAGCTCTCGCACGTTGAAACATCGCAGAAATTATTATGTTCCGGAGTGCTTCCAGCGAGAGTATGAAAATTTCAAATGATCACTGCTCTTAATTATAAATAAATTAGAGCGCTGTAAAATGAAATTGCACTCGATATTTCGTGTTATTGCGATTCGATTAAAAACAGCGTACATTACATATATATATATACATAAACGTACACAATAAACTTGTTATTATTACACAGTAATTAAGATTAGTCGTAACTTAAGAACGCAGCTCGAAGTTATCGAAGGGCAATTAATTGTGCAACGTAAATCATTATTGAGTCAACAAGTGCGCGTGTGACGAGTAGCCGCGTATTTATGGCTACCATAACAATGGGGTGTTTCGTAGTGGGATCCGCGTGAAGGATTTACCGCGTTCAGTAATGCAGTCGCAGTGTTATTCAGGGCTTTTGAAGCAAGGCACCAGCGAAACGGGCCCACGGGACTCAGGCCAGCCGCGCGAAACGAGCGTAATTAATAACGCCGCGTGACGTTACAAACTACCGCCCGTATTAAGCCGCGTGTGTACCATGGCGCCCGGTGCTATCTCTATGATTTATAACATCAAGCTAACACTTCGGTTTGCGCGCTTGCCCGAGACTGTCTTCGATACGCCACGCGTGCATGTGTACGCGCGCTTGACGAATACGCGTGAGCTACGTGACCCCGCGACACGCGGAGCGTATGTCGTCATTTTATCATGCCAACATTGTTAAATTTTATGCCGAGCCACTCCATAATTTAAACTTACCGACTGAGATGGAAATTGCTGTGGGAACGGCGCGGATTAAAAAAATGAGAACGACGGCGTGCCTAGGGACTTTAATGTGTGCGTAAAGTGTTGAAAAGCTTCGAATACCATAATCCTATGGTAATTTATGTTTCAACGTTAAATGGAAAAATGTTGCACGAACGTAATTTAAGGACAAGACTGCGGTTCTGAAGTGATCCGTAAATGAATCAATCTCGAACGGGTGCCGTTGAATTGACGGTGACTTTGGCAATGCGGGGTTATAATTTTTTTCAATTTAAGTTTTAACGCAAACTTTGCTTCGAATCGTGCAATTAACGTAATGCGCGTGACGAATTTATTTGAATGGTAATTATATTATACGGAATGAGTAATTGTTGTAGCGTGGTTGGCTCGAATTCATCGAGCGAGTTTTATCACACCCGCGTTACATCATTAATACGATTAGCTATACCGATTCCTAAGTCTCTCTGCTCGGAATTATTAATCATACGGCCGATTGCCCAGAAGTATCATATAAGTATTTACGACGCACCATTCAAAACAAGTTTACTTCGCGGCTACGCGAATGATGAATGCGACGATCGGACAACCTTTTAGAATTCAAGTTCCGATCGCGATTGCCGAAGGGCTGCTTACTTCTGCCTCCGCTAAATTACTGCTAACGTTAACCTACCGACAAGCTTTGACTTACTTTTCGATTCCAATTGGGCTTCTGATAATTAGCCATTGAAAAAAAATTTTTTTTTTCGGATAAATCATCGACCATATTCATTTATCATATTTACCATTTATCCTGGCGAGTCATTAATCCTGCAATTAATTTGATATGACATTCGTTTATTGTTATCAATTAACTCGCCCATCCATCATTTTAAATTGGAGGTTGAGCGTTTCGCAGAATTTGCGAATACACGATTTTTTGTTTTTCGAGTATATTAAAATTTATTATGATACCGTCGCTGTTGCAGGTTTAATCGACGAGTAACTCCCGATATAAAATATTGTCTTTTGAATGTTGACTTTAACAATCTTTAGCGGTGCCATTTTTAATCATTTGCAACACGAGAAATTGACGTTTATGTAGATTCAATTGAAATCCAAATGCAATTATAATAAATGCAAGATGTTATAGTTACGGTTATTAAAGATTATAATGCTTTTAATTATAATTCATCGCAATTTAAAATGACACAAGAAAAACAATCATCCCGTAGAACCTGTTCGATAAGTTGTTCAAAGACATTTCATCACTTGTATCTTGCAAATTTGGAATTCATCTGGGTGGGCGAACTAGTTTTCTTCTGATTGGGTCCCACGCGTGCCGAAATCCATTTACATTGTTTAATCGGATCACCGCGCAGCGAAATCATGACGTGGGTCTGATCGGTTTAAAAAAATTGTTCTGCGAATCGAGTAGAGCCATCACTGGACCAAGTCCGTGGGCTCGAGAGCTAATTTATGCGCAAAATTGTACGCGCCGATGACGAAATTCTTTTCATATCGACCATTCTTTCCGTCATTTTTTTATGGCATTTCCGAAAGTTTCTGAGCAGTAACTACACTTTCACCGTGAAATCAATTTCAGATGGAATTTCGATCGCGGTAGTTTATCTTACTCCTTAAGGGAAACTCATAAACATTGCAATAAGGTTACCGTCTGATCAAGCGCAATTCTAAATGCACGACGGAAATATTATTTCACTGCGATACATTTTATTCGGCTGCGAATTTACATTATGCATGAGTTGATAGTAGCATTATTTGGTAATCGAAAAAGGTGTAAAATATGTCACGAGTAGTTTATACGAATACCTTAATTCGATGAGATGATAACATTGTTGTTTTTATTTTATGGAAGTTTTGTTTTCGCGTTTGCGAGCAGTGAAGTTTGGGATTTCTTAAAGTAAATGTAATATGTAACCAGGACGCAAAAATTGCATATTCTCATTTGACGCTTTAATACAAGATGAGTTTCAATTTTGATTACATAATAAAATTTTGATGAAGAATTTTATAATTTGTAAAAAAGCTTTCAAGACATAAAATACTTTTTGTGACGTACGCTTATAAGGCGTATCAAACTTTTGATTAATAATAAAAGTTTTATGTTACGATTAATAATAAATAACAGTGTATTATCATGAATATGAGGAAACGTATGAGAACAAATATTTTGTAGTAAAAATCATTCAAATTTGTTTCGTACGTTAAATTTCACGTCCCTCCCCTAGCCAATTCAGTTTCATACTTTTCGTATTTAATACTAAAGTAGTATGCAGTTTTCTGTACATATACGTATACCTGGTCGACAGATGTCTATGTTTGTTAATGGATTTCAACTATAGAAGTTGAAACAAACTCGATTAAAACATTCCTTACTTTATTCGTAGCATTAGTTCAAATCAAATCGAATGAACCAAGGCCGACGAGATATTTATAGTTTCCAGAATTTTTCTGCACGCCGTCTAACTTTTTATTCTTCACTCCAACGTTTCTTTCTCCACTAATTTTTAGTCTACCATTAACCCTCGTCCCGTTTTGATATTTACCCGCGCAGTATTCCGTTTACTGTCATATTTCATGAGTTTTAATAAAAACCCATACAAAATTACTTCAACGCAAATTCTTCCCGGATGGAACAGATTTTTATAATACACTGTTATATTGCACTGACAGAATTTAAAATTTCCTCGAAGAAAGGATCTTTCATTATGTCAGATTGTCTTTACCTGTAACTGCACCGGCGTTGTGGTTTCAGATGCATTTCCTCTGCCTTCGTTTATATTGTACAACGTTGTACCCGGCTCGTCAGTCATCATGTACGCACTCGTACGCGACGTTGTGTCTGCCGCGGAATTTGTTTGCCCCGAAGAAAGAAGAATATTTAGCGACAGATGAAGTTGCATGTTTTTTTATGCCGTATTAACATTAGAAAGTGATAAAGTGATAAAGTAAACTTTGTTCTGTTGAAAATAAAACTCGATTCCCGTAAAGCACAGCGTTTATCCGGTTTTAGCCAATTAAACCAACTATTTCAGAAGAGTGCGTATTCGTTCGAAATATTGTATGTTGTATTTCTGAATTTTTGTAGTGCTAATGGTAAACAGCGTTATTTTGCGATGACCAGAGCCTGATCGATGACAACGAGTTATCTAGCATCGACAAATAACGTCGTTCCGATTTTCACACTTTTAATATTTGTGATCGATCGGCGCAGGAAGCGGACAATTTTTTGGCGCGTATTTTCGAATCTAGCAAATTGTTTTATATGCACGAGGATGCTAATAATTAATGTGACACGCACGTAATTTTAATACTTAAATCCGTTTGGTATAGTAATAAGATCTGTGCTAACTTGCTACAACTAATGTGTATGTGTTCGCATTTTAATAATAACTTTTGTTTTTCGGTAAACAGAGATTAGTCGGATGCAATAAGTTTGATTAGATTAATTAATAACGATATTATGATTTTTGTCGGACGTAGCTTGAATGTATACGGACACTCGCTATTCCATGGGAATCTTCAACCTGAATTCATATCCTAACCTCCGTGAGATTGCGGCAAATCAGATGATTTCGATAACAACTCAGAATTGCGCGGCTATGCATAAGTCTTATCGATGATCCGGTGAAAGGAAACGTTGGCGCTTGTAACTATCTACCTTGACCCTACTAGAATTAACTTATCCGAAGCAAGGCGTTTATTACCGACGAACAAATTATCGTCGAACATCGTAAACATTCGATTTTGCTGCTCCTTTTCAATGTAATAGCACAAACAAACAACATTCAAAACATATCATTTAATTGTTTACCCTTAGAACATAATTTGCTTTTGAAGCTTCTGTTACTTCGGCATGATACAAGGTTTTCTTAAACTTGACCTATAAAACGCTTTCATTTCCTTTAGGCTCGACGAAACTTTGCGTATCGGCGCAGTGTTCACCAAGTGTTTGCATTCGTGCAAAAAGATCATTTAATACGGCGATATAAATTGCAATGGGATTTAAACGGAGTCTACGTAAGCCAACTTTATGTTCTCGGTCACATTACCTTATTTTCTCGAACAAGATTTTCACGCCTGATCAAGACCTTAATTCGCATTTAATTCTAAATGTCACACCTTTTGCACTGTTCCCTAGTTCGTTACAGTTAGAATCAGATAATGTTGCGTTTCGAGTAAATCTGCTGTGATTTTTTATTAATAACCGTCGGTAATTTGATCGAATCCTGATACGTACCTTATCAAGATGCCAGCTCGTACAAATGAGAAACTAAGCCTCTTTGCTTCGAGTTAGACGGAAATGACCAATTACAACTGGATATATAAAAATCATTACAATTCATTAGATGTTCATTTCTTTCAAAGTGTGACTTCATTTTCAATAAATCATGTTGAGAAATATCGACATCGTAGCTTAAGATGTCAATACGAGCGTATATCTGTTCTCATACAATGTCAGGTAAATAACACATTTGACCTATTAATATGCACACGTGTGACGATACGATAGCTAAATGAATACTCAATACATGAATACATCGCAAGATGCAGTGATGCCATAATATATATATAAGATTAAGAAATTGTTTCTTATTATTCTCGACAATATAGTAACAATAATTTTGTTTTTGGTACTGTTTATAATTATTATGTGAACAGTTGGTCAGCATATCGTTACTAATTACAAATTATTACGAATAGTTCCCTAACTGAAATGGGAGAAGACATTTATTTCGTCACAATCCTTCGTGACGACAAATAAGAATTGGTTGCAGCCGGATACCGGAGATCCTTGGCATCAGCTCTCGTCGGAAAACGCACAAGTTTGCCTTGGGTGTTGCCTCGAACATGAATAAAGCTTACATCGCTGTTAATTTTCTGTAATTTTTATGCAAAATCTCAAATTGATGAAAATATCATGTCTATTCCAAAACTGATAAACTTACAATATTCGCACGCTCGCCTGTCAGTCATTGACGTACGTATTGATTTTTATTATATGACGTATAGGTGTCCAAGTAGAAATTAAAGATACACCAAGTAAATAGGAGAAATTTAGCGAATATACCTTTTGATTGGGTAATCCTAGAGAACGTAATTTAAATTCAATATGATTTATCCTCAGGATGAATTAGTTGTTCCATAAAAATTGTTTCTTCCCTCATTCATCACTTGTGTAAGAATGTCATAAAGATTTCTATCGTGTTATAGAAATACCTTGAATTTGAAAAGTCTTCTACAAAAGAGTTTCTGTTTACGAGACATTCGTTTTTCAAATGTAATAGGTGCTCAGAACAATTGCATCTTTATTTGAAGCATATAAAAAATAATGAAGTATATTGAATTAGAAGATGTTAGATAAAAATAGGGACCTAATTAAATAGTGTTATTATATTACATTGGATTAGTTGACAATATTCACTCTCGATGACCATTGTGCTTTATTCGTGACACACGGGACGCGACAAGGAAAATATTGAAAGGAGAACAGGTAGCTACGCCATGTGAAAGTACGTATTCCGGGCGTGGTTTGAGACAAAAGCCATATGTCGCTTGTGAAATAATAATTGATTACCACTGTAATGCGTGGTTTACAAGTACTGAGTACTCGATTGCACTGCCGTTAGCCGCGGGTTGCACAGCTTTCTTCAGCTAGTGAATCATTAATGCGAATCCTAACATTAAAATGTTAATCGGGCATATCCAATTTCTACATATTGAACCTAAAATAAATTATATATTAAAAAAAAAAGAAATAAAAAACAAAAACAATGCCAAATAGTATATAATTGTAGAAAATAAACTTTACTGAATGTAGTTGCCACCCACAATTCATAGCCAGATATGTATAAATAAATTTGATTCATTAAACAAACCTTTATACACGCAAACAAATTTATTTGTTATTCGTTGTTAGCGAGTAAAACGTTGACTTATTTATTGCCAGAATGAATCGTTGCATTGCGTACTCAACAATGAAAGTGAATTCGTTACGTTTATTTATCTTATTAGGTCAAGTGAAAAACTTGTGCTGACTATTAGGTGAGATGAATTGCAAGATCGATCGCAGGCAAGTTTTTTTTATTGTCCCATCACAACACATTACACCCAGCGCCCCTGTAATAACGAGTCTGCGTGGGATTTACATATCCCTTTCGAGTATACACAACACGAATCGCCATCTGCATCTGATCTGTTTCTCATAGTGTTACATTTTGTGGTTATAAATATTTACAAAGCATTTATTAATCATAATATTTTTAACCGTATATACGTATATCAATAATATTCTGAAAAGCTTACACGCATTGTGATTTTAACTTATACATTTTGGAGTTAAATTTATTTTAAGAGATACGTTGAATAATGTATACTTTACAAAGTTGTTATCTTCTTTTTTTAGGAAGAGATTGGTGAACTTATAGAATCTGTCCCTTCGACTCCACTTCATATTATTGAAAAGCCAAAGAATCCACATAACACCAAGATTCGTGAATCTGTATTTAAAGATCAAATTTTTTTGCAAGCTCCCGAGAAAACCGGTAATCTGCTAAAACGCCAAAACGGTAGTGTCGAACGCGATTACAACGATTGGTCTGAATCGATACTCGCTGAATTTAATACTATCATTGCCAAAGAGATTAGAGACTTAACGTGTACAACTCTGAATCGACATAAAAACGTTGTGGAAGACGACGGACATGTGGAGTATAAGGATCTACTTAATGAATTTGGTATTACTGATAGTGGTGATTCTGAGGATGAATTCATTGAAGGTCGAGTTTTTTCCAAATACGATATTGAACATGAAAAACAACGGGATAAGTTATTGCGACAAAAGCGCCGATTAAGTGGAAGCTTGCCGGAAAATTTGGAGGATGTATTATTTGGTTTCAAGAAAGATGAAGTAGTCAACAGCCCCGCAATGAGCCCTAAATCTACGAAGGACTTGTTGCTTCAAACTTTAGACAAACGCAACAGTTCCAGTCTACCAACTGACTTTTCTTTATTCCAAGCGATCGATTTAAACATAAAACCAAAGAGTTGTAAAATAAATGAAATCGAAGTCCCAATGACAGCCAAACTTCCACCGCGACAAACGGATAGAAAAATGAGCCTGCCATTAAGTCCAATGGTAAACCAAAAACGAAGACGATTTAACTATATCATGATTCAAAAACTGAGACAAGAACATACAGATTACGTGGATACAGATTACGACGATTACTGTTCTGTAAATGGTCATAGTGACATTACTCGATCTAAATCGTTAGAATGTACCGGCCCAAGATCGGCACCTGTTACACCTACGGAAGACAAAAAAATACCATTTTCAAGGATTTTACGTAAAAAACATGGAAACGCACCCGTTTCGAACGAAAACATGAATAATGCAGTTCTAGTCAGAGTTTCCTCATTACCGGATCAAGATTTGTTAAAAGTCTATAATGAAAGGTTATCGGAAGATGGAAAATACGGTTCATCCAAGGATGAGTTTATAAAAAAGAGAGCAGTATCTCCTTTAACTTTAAGATCAGATATATCAGCAAAAAGATTATCAGAATCCGATAAAGATATTGGCCAAATAAGTCCAGTTGAGATAAAGAAATTTAATATTGAAAAATCTGCAGTCAATGATGTTGGAGTTAACTGTGATTTCATCCACTTCAATCAATCATGGTCTCAAGATAGTAATAATCTAAAAAACGATAAAATGAAAAACGGGATGGTTAAAATGTTTGGTACCGAAGATCACGGCACAAAATCAGTTTCTGTAAGTAATATTAAAATTTAAGTTAATATAAGATAGATCATTCTAATTTAACGAATTTTTATAAATGAACTTTTCTGTTAAAAGTTGCCAGTATCTCTGCAATCATTGCTATCCAAAATTCGAAGTGGTTCTGGATCTTGTTGTCCCAACAGTCCACCAATCGATGCCATGGCTTGTTCCGATATAGCTACGCAGACCTCTCCAGCAATTTCCAGAAGTAGTAGCTTTACGTGGGTCAGCGATTGTGAATTCCCTAGAGGTATGGATATTATATACTTGATGGCAGTGCAGTCAGATTTAAGTTCTAATCTTTTTAATTGAATTTCTCAATCTTCAAATTGTTAAGTAAGAAATTCCTGTTTTTTATCAATTTTTCGGATAGTACTGTCTGCTGATCAAATTTACTTGTGAATATAAATGGTTAAAAAAATAAATGAAAATTATTATTTTAGTAGAAATTCATATTGACAACGGCTATCTGCAAGGTGATGTTACATTAGATCAGTCTTCACCACAAGACACAGTCGATGATGATAATAGGTCATCTTCATCTTCTCAAGACCTTTTGCAAAGTATGGACGAAATTTCATCAGGAAGTATCTCTCCCGATACAATTGATCGAACATCACCTCTTGAAAGTGGGATTGGTACAGCAAGTCCACCTCGGAGTACAGATCGTCGTACAAACAAGAGTATGTGTATACAATTTTATTAAAATCTTCTGTTTTCTTTAAACAAATTCTGAATACATTTAATATCCCCAATAGCTCCGATGTTAAATAAATGTCACCGTAAGGAAACTTGGGAAAAAATTCGACGTCGTCCTTCAAAGCTGGGATGTCGTATTGAAAAGTCGCAAGACGTTTGGATAAAGAGGGAGAGTGTTCATACACAAACCAAAGGAAATAGTGATCAATACTTTCAAGATGCTGTGGACAGTAGTAGTGGACTTGATGATTCGTTACCAAGGATAAAGGCTTCTAGACCCAGTAACCTGCCACTAGGTACAGATTAATTTTTGTTATAAATTCTTAAATTAAATGATAAGAAACTAATATTTATTTTATAATATATGCATAATATTGAGCTATATTACACAAAAAATATCGCGGCTACAAAATGTGTACATAATTTTATATATAACATTCTTTTAAGTATAATTTTATTTCAATATTCTTCAACATATATACAAAAGATAATCCAGTATTAACTTTGTCGTTATTAATTTAAATTAGATTTATTTTTACTACATATAAATTGTTATATCGGATTATAGAATAAATCCAATTATTTTTGTCAAATCGATTGGTATAATGTGAAGTTAAATCAATCCAATTTGTGTTTTTTAGGACTTAGTCAAGCAGCAAGCAGTTCTTTAAGTTCTGGTGAACTTTTAGAAACACCCCCTCGTGCACCATCCTCTCCTTCTGCAGCAAGTTTGCAATTGAAATCCGAACCTCTAACCGTGGAATTGTCAGGAAAAAGCAGTAGTGCTCCTCTCCTTGAAAACAATGATCCCGAAAAAACTACAACGTCAACAGCTGTAAGTGAATCTTATCAATATTATGGTATTATGGATGTTACCGGTAAATCAAAAGGAAGTGATTTCAAATGTTTGCATTATATTGGACCAGACATTAATCACGACTCACAAAAACTTTGTATCGTATTTGGTATCGAGATTATCTCTTGTAGATACTCTTTCAACTATGAACGTACTCATTCGTTCCTGGTTGATCCATAGCAACTACACTTATGGAAATCCATTAGTCACTGCCCACGTGAAGCGTGTACGACATTGGCAAACGTGGCGAACGCTGACATTCGTTTTTCACGCGAATGATCCAAAGCCGACTGTCGACAGTTCCAAAGCGTTATTCTGTTTTGCAAATTGATCGAGGCAAATCCTAAAAATGAAACCTTTTGGTTATAATGGGAATATTTGATTAATTGAATGGAAGTAGCGGAAAGTAAAAGTGTATGAATGGTAAACAAATAGTATGCTATAATATCAATGTGTTACAAGAAACATCACGATGATTTATTGCACACACTACGATTTCTAGATTCATAAGTTAGGCATTTCATTTAAATTTATCAAAAGCTAGAAATATATTTTGATACCCTCCTTTTTGTGCTGCATTGAAACAGTCTTCAATTTTGTAATAAATGTATATTTGAATTAAAATTTTCTAAATAATACTATAGAATTACACGAAGAACGTTTTTCTTTTCTAAATTCAATTTATTTGCACAATCTTTGAGAAATAGTGTATGTCAATTCGAACAGATCAATTCTTGATTCGTTACTTCCATTTAAATTCGATTTTATACATTCTTGATGTGTACATTTAACAATATTTTATTAAAAATAAAAAATAATCGATTGCAAGGTGTAGTGACAATTTAAAAACGTATACTTCATTCAATAAATCAAAAAGCCTAATCATGTTCCTATTATCCATTTACGAAATCCATTCATTTCTTATGCATACCGAATATTCCTAAAGATTGGTAAATTTTAAACAAAAACCACTAAACTAAAATTATTCAACATCAATATCCGCGGTCTAACTTACAATTGGTATTTAGCGTCGAAATGTGTATTGGTTGGATCAAAATAGCGTCGCATTTGAGTGGACGTTAAAATTCGAAAACTCGTTTAATCAAAATAAAACGATAAAAAAACGCCGACTAAATAGAAGGCGGCGCGATAAAATAAAGCTTATTAAAATCTTTGTGGAATTTGCCGTGCGACTTGGACCGTGAAATGGATCGAATAAAATTATCAATGAAGTGTCAGTATATACACAAGCGGTTAGTTTTGCAGTTGACCAAGTCTCTCAGGTGAGCCGCGCGTGTTAGTGAACGCGTCAATCTCGCGCGTGTTTGTGAACGATCAAAGCTAATAGACCAGTGAACTGTAGCGTGTGTTAATCGGATGACAGCCTTCAACCCTCGAATAACTACCCTATGAATAATAAAAGCCTCAGGTGTAAAAGTCTGTAAACCTCTCGGGTGTGGCTAACGATGCAGAAAGTGAATGTTCCACGTAATGTATCATTACACGCTAACCATTTCTGTAATAGCAGATAGTGATTTCATGACTATTGTCTGAAAAGCGTGCATTTTTTCAGAGGCGACGAAAAATGCAACCATTATATTTGCGAGTTAATAACCGTAGCAATATCTATTGTCTCCATCCTTTAAGTCAAAGCGTTTTTGTACACCCATTCTCTTCAATATAAATTAAAACAATAATTACAGCCTTACGAGATTTTCTATCTCGTGCTTGCAATTAATTATTCCTTGATTTATGTCTCGCTTCATTATCTTCGTTTCTATTTTGTTCAACAGCGTAACTCGCACTAGTCGACGCAATCCAAACAATTTATAATTCGCTGTGACGTATCTCGTATTCTGCGACGAATTCGAACGCACGTCAACGAGCAATCGAAACGTCAATACAAATTCAACCTTATCAAAATTTGATCAAGATTTATATTCATATGACTTATATGAAACAAGTAATATTTTCAACAAACGTGTCGTATTAATGCTATGATTGCGATCTTATCGCCGTGATTTTCGCAATATAATGACTTTATCGGGCAATTGTTCGTTAGTTTCGTCAAGTTCTAATGGAGGTCGTGTTGTTGATTCATTGAATTTGTTATAATAGAATATTAAATTCCGTCCCTAAAATAGCAAATTCACTTCAATTTGATTGATTTGTTGCATGACTATGCGATTATTTTGCGTTATTATGATGATAAGATGGAATTAGAATTGATCAAAGCAAAAAGAAATTACTTAAAAAGTGTGTCTTTCGTTTATTGCAGAACCTGCAGCAGCTGCGGTCTCAATCGGAACGTCAATTATCAGGTAAATTGCATGCGTTATTTACGAGAAAATTTGATTAAAATTAATTTTGAAATTAGTACACCTGTCACACGCATAACATATTGTATCTTTTGAAATATATACAAACATGGGCCTAAATTTAGATTTATGTAACAAAAAAAGCTTGAAATGTCTTATACGCGTTTCATAATAGGATTATTGAGTAACAATGTATATTATTATTATTGTTGTTGTTACTATTATTAAATGCTCTCAAATTGTACGTTTACGAAATATACGCGGAAAAAAGTCTATCTTATCTAGTGGAAATATCGCTAATTCAGCCATGTATAAGATAGACATTTTTTCCGTGCAATATCGAATGTTACAAATATTTGTCGACTAACATATAAATGTTAAATCATATATTTAGTAGATGGTATTTGCTGTCAATTAATAACGGAAATTTTCGCTGGTAATTTTCTTTATAATGCGATTCATATATGTTCCATTAGCGTGAAGTGAGAAACTAGTAAATGAGTGAGAACAAGCATAGCGATACATGTTGACTCACGTATTGTCGACGAATATGCGTAGGCGGATGTTGTCAACGAGATTTTACGATCTTTCAACAAGTACCACACGTGATACGACACTGTCTTTTGAAGCGTTTCCTCGCATGTTCTTCGAGATGAGCCGGTGTAGATGTACCGCTCCAGCTTTTTTTTCGTGATTACGTGAAGTGGCGCTCTACTTGAGGAACATAATCACGATTATGGAAATGAACACGGCACCGCTTCCCACCTTATTTATGGATACCATGCTTACGTACATGCGTTTCTGATAGAAACACGATACGGAAAGTTGTACCGCAATCGCCGACTTTATTATGAAATAATTGGTGATCGTTCAATCGAAATGGTTACTGAATTGGGAGACCTGATCGCTGATGATCAATAGTTTAAGACACGACATTATTTATTTCTTTTCTCGCAATTATACTCTGATTTCAATTATTCGGAATGTTCTTATTAACTCGTATTTAATTCGTGTTATATTTCTCAATGTATTTTTATAATAAACGAAGCAGCAGTTCATAACGTCGTTTGACATAAGTATATTACGCTTTTCTTCAGCATCTCCGAGTGCATAAAAATTTTAGCACAAAATAAACACATTTTGCATGGGTTATCGCATTAAAACGTCTGGAAGTTTTATTAACATGATCGATTATACGTTTAAATGGGAATAAATGAAATACAAGTAATGTCAAAAAATAAATCCTGTTTTATAATACTATACTAAATAATTTCCACTGTGTATAATAAAGAAAAGTAATCACACATTTATCTGATTATAGTAACAAGGGGTGAAAAATTGTATCCACTTTTTCTCTATTTGTATGATCAATAATTCTTAATAAAGCAAAGTCAGAGTAAGTATAGCGTACCCTCATTAGTTAATTTGGTTAATTTTATTATAACCTGATTTTCTATTATAGAAAGTGCAACAGACTCATCGGTAATCAGCCGTGACAAAAACAATTAATTATTAGTTTTAATTTTGTCTTAAACAAATCATTTGTTATAATTATGTACCGATTTCTAAGTACTAATCCTAATTAATAATAATGATAAATTACTCTTTATTCATCGTGTGATTCAACATTCTTAATTTGATAGATTCAAATTTGTGATAATTGAATTTAATTTTTTCTAATTGCATGTACAATAGAATAATACTCTGTCATTTAAGGAGAATATAAAATAAAAGGAATCTTCTTACGACATTAATAACATTTATAACGAATGTCTTAATAGACAAGAGAGCCTTACAAAATACAAAAATTAAACGAGGTTATATACTTTCAACAGTATAACCGTAAATTAATCGATTGTCACGGTATATTTATTTAAATTTTGCAATTCAAAAAATTACACGTTTTAACTAATAATATTTATATATTTCAAAAGCATATTGATTATATTGTTATTATTAAATTATATACATGAACATATATAATATGTATGCACAGATACTACAATGCTCATACCGTATATGAAGTATATATGTATATATATATATATATAAAAGGTAGATTAAAACATAATTGTTCCGAATAAAGGGAAAAATGTAATTAACAAAATTACGACAAAAGCTCGTCTATATGTGCGTCTTCTGTTTCATATTCATAGCATCTTTACTGCATGGAAGTTTATATCTCCATTTTACCAGTAATTTTGTTCCATAATCAACATTCATGATTCATTCCAAAATATTTATCGCGAATGAAAAATCTTAGCGAAGAAAATACTTTCTCGTGACAATACATCGATTTTAATTATACACTAGTAGGTTATGTATAATTTATCTTATTAATTGATTTTCCATTTTTCCGAAAAGAACTAACAAAATAGTCGTTTAGTTCCAAATAAATTCAAACAGTTATCTCAAACGCTTACATTAAAACAACGAATACATTTTCTGGCCGGTTTCACGTTCAAGAACTTAGCACAAAATTACCTTCGCATTTCATACTTTGTACGTCTTTCTTCTCCTTAAGGAAAAATGCTCTCCGGCGTGCGATATGAATTTGCACAATGTTACCTTATTACGTAATGAATAGTGCCCTTTACGAGTAGCAGAAGAAGCTCTTGGTACTTTTAACTTGTTTTAAGTAAAAAGTTATGATAAAAATAGAATTAAATTAAAAAACTGTAATGAACATTAAAAGATTATCCGTATCTCGTATTATCCGTACGAATTAATTATTATACGTCAATAAGAAATTAAAAATCTATAAAAAATTATATTCTGCAATAAATTGTCTATTTGATTCGCTTATCATGAAAATCGATTTTATGAGCACTTCTAATATTGTATACTTATATATAATATGTAATAATACAGAAGTAATCTTATCTAAACTTAAAATGTGATTTCAGTTCAAAATAGTATATTTGAAGATGAATCCGGCGCATTTCAGATTCACATTTCAAGCTACGAAAATTTCAGAAAATTGTCTTGTTTAGTACGCGGCATTCTTCTGTGCGTGCATCTTCTATTCTCAAAGTCAAAGTGAATTGACTGAAATATTCATTTACTCATGTTAGCGAGACCATTAAAGCGTTTCTATAACATGTATGAATTATTCAACATGTGTGCATTTGATTCCTTTGTTCAATTATATATCTTCTAAAACTAATAGAAAGTAAAAAATAATACTCCTGGTTTGAAAGATCACTATCATATTGTTACATATTTTCTAGAATACGTCTCGTATAAATAATAAAATGTGAAACTGAAAAATGTATAGCGTATTTTTTTAAGAAGGATTTTTGTTTATTCTTCATTACTTTGAATTATAATAATCAATTTTTAAACGCTTATCATTTATGTCACATGCATTTATTGCAGTATTTACAAATATAAGATTTTCAATTAGATGTTCATATTCGTGATCCGTTATATCAACTTTAATGAAAGAAAAATTAAACGAGATCCGTCTTGGTTTTTAATAGAAGAAAGAACAGTAATGGAATAACGACTATTTTCACAGTATTGAATCCGCAGTTTTCATTGTCTTCCATATAATAGCAAAAATCTATAAAACAGTGTACACATTAAGTGGATTTCTTTGCAAAAGTATGCAAATTTTGTGAAAAGGAGCTCTATTCAAACTAAACAAACACGTTAACACAATACAAAGAGATAGAAAACTGACAAAACAAACAGACGATGCTCCACATGTGGTTGCTATTCAATAATAAGGGTAAAAACTCGTTCGGAAGACCAAACTTATATTGCGTTCAATTAGTTTTTGAAGTGCACAGCTGGACGCGATACTCAATATTTTATTATAAGATGTAAATATCCTTATAGAATATAACGTGGATATTGCATTTCATTCGGGGATTACCGTATATACCGCGTTTCGCTAACCATAAAATAGTTTCATTTCACTTACTGTCACGAAGTAATGGATTTCAAAACATAATTATGACTTTATAACTCAACATATCCATTTTTTTACCAGCTTTTTCATCGTTAACATTTATTAGTTTAATGGTATGATATTTTACAAATTCAATTAAAGAAAGTGCGCACTACAATTTAAATTCATTTTATACCATTACGTATTTATTATAAGATTACACAATTTAAATATATTAATTAATTAGTGTTAATTAAATTAGAAGTATACGTAACGAAGTATGCAAAAAAATAATAATAGTGAATATAATGATTCAAGTGAAATGATTTTAGTGAAAGAACTTATATTTAGACAATAAATAAAATATACGAATTTTGACTATTTTAATACATTGTTTGTAATTCTTAATTTTATTTAAATCATTATTATTATTCAACAAGTCTGAATATTATATATGTAGTCTGATTGTTTAATTGTATATCAAGCTCAATTTAGAAAGGGATGGCTATACTATCAATCATTGCTTTGCACTTCATTAAGTTCATCTTCCTATTCCGTTGTATGTTTAAAATCAATATAATTGTAATCAATATAACTTGTATACTTATACACATTACGGCAAACTGGACTAGGTTATTGGATGCTATATATTTGTATTGATTTTTATTTTTTGATTTACCTTAGACATAACGTCAATTTAGAACTCTTTGTTATGATTATTTTACATATGAATTGACAAAGGTATTAAAAAATTGAATAATTTTTCAATTAATGTGAACTAAGATTTGTGGATAAGATATATTTATATTGAGAATTACTTATATACACGGAGAAAACGTTTCATCAAAAAATACTATATTTACTAATACACGTAGGATGAGGCTTTTAAAAATGAAAATTATTACTCTTTATTGCTATATAGATTACTATATAATATAGTAATTTTTCGTAGGATGTCTGCAATATTCAAATTAAATATAGTAAAATCTTTATTTTCATAAACTCCATCTTACGAGTAGTAGTAAATATAGTAATTTTTGATAAAACGTTTTTTCCGTGTATAATCATTAATTAATTACAAGCAAATTAAATATACATATACACATCTTACATTTAATATTGCAACCATTTCAATAAAATTATGGCGATTCAATATTACGAAATAATTAGTTTTACTCCCTTTTATGAGTTATATAAAACAAACTATTTGTATAAATTATTTTGTTTCAAAGTTCTTTTAATGTCGGTAATATTTTAATTATAATAAAACGGAATTGTCCGTTACGTACGGTATTTTAAAATATTTCAAAACTTTATTTACTATACACAGTTTCCAACAAATAAATAAATTAACAATTATCCTTCAATAAACAACAGTCAACGCACTGCAATTATTTAATTTAACCATAATTTTCAAATTATTTACGAAAGATTAAATATAAAATAACGATTCGTACTAAACTCTCATATACCGTCTGTACCGTAATCTGCGATACATTCTCCGCTTTTTATCACTCACGATTCGAACCGTTTATTTTCAATTATTAACACGATACAAACGTATGAACAAACATTCTGAAGGCATAAGTTGAAAACTAATAACCCTGACTGATACGCTTCATTTATGCATCGATAACGCGCCCATCGAAATATTGGACCGTCTCCCAAAGCGAGCCCCCAATCGCCTATACCGCTAAAAACAACGATTCGCAAAACGTTTCAAGGCCGGGACGGTTAATTTGATCGCGGCGCGATGATACAGGCCAGGTGTTTCCCGCGAGAGCAGGAAAAGTTTCCGGACGCTTGCGCTGCTTCGCATCGCGAGTGCCGCTCGCTTCTGCAACCAATGGTAGCTCAGTCGCTATCAAAAGCATCGCGCAGCAGGCCGCAGTGCACGAACGGTGTCCACACAAAATCGCGACTTCGGCGGGTTCGGGTTATCGAATTGCCCGAACCAAACTAACCTCGGCCTGGAGTTTATCCCATCGCGTCTCGCTATCGTCGCTATCGCGTAATTTATTTATCTCTTATCAGACGTTACGCCGCTCGCAATGTCATTGATAATGTTCAGAGTGAATCGTAATCATTTTTGTATACGATTTAAGCAAAGTTCGTAATAAAGTAAAATGTAAACAGCCCTTTTGAGTGAAAGTGTTTTTACGAAAGTTGGCACACACAAACACGCGCCTACTAAATGAAACGTTTGATATCGTAATGGAATGATATTAAAGTACGGCACACTATAATTCCAGCGATTACGTACAATGTTTAGATTACCGTATTCATAAACATACCCGTGTTTGGATTTCATTAAATTGTGAATGAGCAATGAATCATTCAATTACAAGTTCCTGATTGATTAGAGTATATAGTTTTGATTATTGCACACGCATCGCGGGGCACTCTAATGTGTTTCTCAGCCGCAGGGAAACTGAAAAAAATAGGTCAGACGCGGTTTCAGCGTATCTTGCGCGGCAATTATTTTTATTACTAATTTTTGTGAATTTTTCATTCCGTGTCGTAAAAATCGCAGTTTAATTAAAAATTTACTGTCTTTTTTATATCTGTTTCGTGAAATATGTTTTTTTTTTTATTTTTATTATTATTATTTTTTTGCTTTTAAAATTTGTGTATATAGACGTTTCTAATTTACTTTTAACTTTTTAATGTTTCCTTAATATTCGGCACAGTTATTATGATGTCAAATCCTTCATTATAATTGATATATTTTCTGCATGTTATATATTGCAATCCATGAGATTATATTTTATTAGATTCAGTTGTAACTTGACTTTTAACTTCGATTACATTATCAATGATTTTTCTTTTTAATTTTTTTTTGAATTCTATTTTTAAACGAATATATAACATTAATTCTCCAAATATTAAGCGAATAATAAGTAACGCGTACGTGTAATATTATTAAAGAAAATAAACTAATATTCAATTTTATGTTACAACATATATCATATTTCATGACATATATATTTCGTTGCATATAAACCAGTGAAATATGGAATAATCGTAGCAAGACAGCCTGTCTACTCTAAATGAACTTACGATATTTATTAACAACAACATAAATATATCGCATGAAATAGTTAACGGTTTAATTTATTAGAATACAATATAATTTGAAATTATAATTAAGAAGAAGTGAAGAATTCAAAATACTGCTTAGTATTTTCTGTGATTATTGCGTTCTATTTTATAATTTCATTGAACTAAATTTAATATATTTATTAAATTATACAATAATTTTCAGGGATCCTTTATTATGAAATTCCATTGCTACACTATAACAAATAGATTACATAAATATCTAAACAGTTTAGTTATGTATCTAAGATTGTTAAATCGAATAATTACAAATTATAGCTCCGAAAACAATCTAAATGTTCAATGCAACAATCTGGATTGTCAAAGATTGCAAAACGAATGTTATATTAAATGACTTATTAAACATAACCTACAATTTTTACAATCTTGAATATCTGTTTATTCAAATCCGCTATCTGTAGTTTAACAATCTAATTTGAATATCTAGATTTTGAATTTAACAATCTTTTCTCTCGGTGTAGTTAAACTTTGTTTTCCACCAAATAAAATTTTGTTTTATTCATAGCCTTTAATTTGGATGAAAAACCAAATTTGTTATTCATTGAAAAATTACTTTACAAACGTTTAACGATAATCTAATAATAGTAATAATCATATTCACATTTACATTTTATTAATAAAATTGACGATTATATTAAATATGAATTCGAATTTAATAAAACCATGCGTTTGCATAATTATATTTTAAGGCCATTTATGTTACGTGGATGCGTTTTAATTAACGAACATTTTATTGAATCGTATTGTCAATAGTTGGAAACGAAATGGATACTTTTGATTAAAATATTCCATCGTTTGACACGTTAAAATTACAAAGTTATTAAATTACACGGTTTTCGCGTACACTTTGGATGACTTAATGAAAACTAATTTCCTTGAATAAAATATTATGATCTTTTATCCGATTGGTTTAAGGAATAAAAACAGAACTATATATCAAAGATAATTTTATATTTGGATCGCTTGCAAATTTTAAACGTATACATTCAATTAACGTAACTTTTTACAAATTAAACGAAACAAATAATATAACTTTAAATAGATAATTTGTTTGTGTTATACATATTATATGTTACATCATAGATAACGCATTCAATTAAAGCTATTAATTTACCTAATTGGTATACATACGTCGTATTCTGTGTTTAAGAACGGACATTTTTAACTGCATTGCATTTTAGTGGTTTATACACATTTAAATATTAAAACATTTACTATCGTACGTATAAAAGATTTAAAAATAATTTTAATTAATAGAAGAGGTCATTATTTTTATATCCGTGCGTTATTATAGGTTTAATGGAATTCCTAATATGTACGTGACATTTTATTTAATAGTTTACTTAAACATCAAAATTATATTATTTTTAGCTTCGTAGTCCACAATTACACTAAATATAATTACCGAACTTAAAATATACACATTTATCATTATTTTAAGGTTTATTAAAATGATAAGTACTACTATATATACCAAGTGCTATATATACCAAAATATATATGTTTGTAACATAATTAAATACCTTTAAATTCCTCGATCGACATTATATATATCAGATTACAAGATTCATTTTCTTATGTTAATTCGTTTCTGAACAATAAGAAACACTTAATCACGGTTTTTATACGCAGAATTCTCAAAATGTAAAATCAATACTTATCACTCGCTTTACTATTAAATAACTAAACAATAATTCTGAAATCGTTTTGCGTAGCCTTTGGATGAGGTGTATTTTGCAATATACTTCTATGGGTAATAAAGTGATAATGCAAATAGGGTTCATTGAGTCGTGAAAAAATGATTTTGAAGTGCACATAAACTTCTTGCGCACTTCCTCTTGAACTCCCTGCTATTACGTTTATACTATGTGCCCGGGGCTACGCTCGCGTGTAATCTCGCGTATGTGTGGCAGACCGTCGTTAGCACACCCAAGCGAAACGCTTTAACAAAATTATGAAAGATAGTAATTATGGTTTCTTTAAATAAAAATACATGGGTTGCAGCATTGGCTTTGCCGTGCGATTTAACCACGTACAATGATACTTTCTCGATTTGTTCATGGAATCAATTTTTTTGTATAAATAATTAATGCGAGAAACGAATTCTTTTAATGTATTTTCTATTCTTTTGTTCTATAAACTCGAAAAAAGGCAACGTTTAAGTGGCGGAGAACTACACTGAAAAAAATAATCTTACTAATTTGACCAAACTAGATAATAAAAGTAGGAAAAATAGACAAAAATGTAAATAATATGATAAATTACGGTGAGAAAATTCTAAAAATATGTTAAATATTACCAAATAATTGGTAAATGCCGTATTGTCTAATATTTATTTAAATTGTTGATCTCTTTTCCTCCTTTTATTATCTAGTATGGTAAAATTTGTAATATTATTTTTTTCAGTGTATAATGATAATATCGTCAAAGCGTCTATATTCGACTAACAAAATATATTATAATTGAGACCATTTGTACTGTTTTTATTATAATTTGTTATAAAACAAAATCCAAAGAGTAAAAAAAAATAAAAATATTATTAAAAAAATATAAAAAATGTAAAATTATTTAGTATAAAAGATCCCTTAGTAATTTCAGTAACATAAAAAATTGGATTAATTTTGTGGATAGACTATTTTGCCACAAAACATTCTTAAATAAAATATACTTACTTCAAAAAACACATTCAGGTCAGTTCGAGTTTATAATTTATGCACGGTTGTCACGAGTTTTCGCACGGGATAGTTCTTCAACTTGGAACGCTGAAAATGTTAACAAACCCTTTCGACATACGGTATTTTGAATCAATTAAAAATGTTGAGATTTCGCGTAATGTGCACAAATATATCTGTTACTGTCATAATATATTCAATAACGTCATAAATAAAGGTTGATATCAATCTCTACATATAAAAGATTGTCAGAAAGACTTCGCGCACTGAAAGATCAAACGCGATATTGGTTTGTAATTGTATTGTGACTTATGATAAAGAGCCGCTTTGTGAGTTGTAACTGCATTCGATACTTGACCTAGATAAATCTGCCTAAGATTTCATAAGTCCGATTTGTTGTGATGATATTTATTAAACGTTTTATAAAATGATAAGTATCATCGCCTCAATACTTTTCGTGAACTTTCTTGCAGCGGAGTTGATTATGAAAACTGCGAAACTCGTGATCTTCGATGAAAAGTCACGGAAACTATATTTTTCTATCGATTTGTAAACTTTCTGTAACTTTTTTTTATAAGTCGACCATTAACAATTCCAAAAATTTTACCCCGAAGGATTTATTTTAGTCGCGATAATCATGAATGCTAATTCGATTTTATCTGATGCTCGTCGTGATGTCGTCGTACTCTCGAAAGATTGCTGAACTTGACCTTAACACCTCCGTCGACCAGCGCTAATGTAATTATATAACATTCGAAACCATCCTCCAGGATGTAAATTTAAAGAACTTTGCATTTCTCGAAATCAATATGATAAATTTAAAATTTATAAGATTGCATTCGTTGAGAAGCGAGTTTATCCTGTTCTCATTATATGTTTAAACGAAACTATTATTCGTATTAGTAATGAAACGATTTAAATTTGATCTTTTCTTCTGAACATTTTTCTAAAACTTCTTTATTCGGTTTCTTGTCAATTGAATTGTTAAATCAATTAAATACAATTAATTAATTTTTGTATTAGTCTAATATTTAATACTGGTATATTTTAGGATCCGCTTACAATTTAATATATATTCTTAAGTTATATGTAATATAATCAAAACAGGATAATTGTAATTGAATAATGAAATGATTTTAATTCCGCTTGTTACACTGAGAAAATGTATGTTTAAATATTTCCTTACAATCAATATATTTATTTATTTATTTATTTGTCATTACATTTACCGTCTTTCTGATATTAATAATTTTTAAATAACATTTATTTAAGTAATTACAATACAATTTATATAAAATTCATGTTTCTCGAATTTTTTTTCCGCCGCGCTAAATTGTGTGTTTAATAATAATTTTATGATTTTTATATTTGTTTATTATACACTTTGTTTATTTACAATAAATTGTAATAGCATATTCATTATATATATCTATTATTTTCATATTGAAAAGAATACAGTACATTTATGTAATACTTTTCTACCAGAGTATTTCAAAAATATCGGAGGCTTGTCTTTTGTTAACGATCAATGAAATAGATTCTTGCCAATGAACACAATCAGCATTAACGCATCGAGAAAGTAATCAGGATTTGCATAAATAATTGGCAATACTAATTACCTGAGTAATCCATTATGCTATTTTCCTTTACTGCTTATACCCGCTGAATAAGAATTTTCGCATTTTGAAAAATCTAACATTTACAATTTAAAGCAGAATGCATCGCATATACAGTAATGTTTTACTTCAAATGATTCATATAATAATAAATTCTCCGTTCAAATTCAACTTTTACGTTAATAATATTAGCAGAGAATATGTATAAACGAAATTTTAATGAAGATAAATTGTCCATTCCTTTGTTGTCTATATATCAAAACACTTAATTCAAAATACATAATTCGGAATACAAAAATCATTGTACCACCCGTAAACAAGCTTCCCCGATACTCGGGGCATTTCATATCGCTTACCGACGCAATTCAAATCTTACTTAATTGTTTGTTCGTTTATTTAGCTTCACTCGACAACGATAGTGCGGCGCGCCGTATTTACAAGTCGCGTATTTGCCGCATTTTAATTAAAATCCCTCCGGATCTATTGAAAATTCAAAACGTTAAAGAGAAGAATTTAATGAATACGGCATTTCCCTCGATAAATCAACATCAAATGCGAACGCGCAACTTTCCCACAAGACGCAGAGTCTAATTGCGATGCGTGCGGCTGCGCAAGCGCGCGTCGAATTTGGCCGATTCTGCCGTCAGTCTTTGTCTCCCGATTCACTCTGAACATTCTCGTTAAAGTCGCGCAATCATCTTGCGTCGAATCAAGATGATCCATTACATAGTGGAAGATGCGATCTTTGCAGCCTGTCGATTGGCAGCTCACATAATGCCGCGCGTCTCGAGCATGCGCCGCTGTCGGCATCCCGCGGGCATCCGATTTACATGCAAGTTTAGTACGACGTTGTGCTCGCGTCATCCGTCACAATCGACGTGAAAAATGCTCAAGTGCGCTACTCGTACCTGAATCAAATGTTCTCATTAACCTCTACGACGGATTACGTTGTACCTTCGTCAAGAGACAACCCTTAAAATAAAGAGGAAGCAAAATTCATAAGTTGTATATATTTGATTTACGGATAATAAATAAATAATCAATGACGTTGATCCGGTTCATTTTGAAATAAAAAGGATCCATAAATGAACGAATGCAGAAAATATAAATGGCCGTCAGTCGACGAAGGAGCTCGAGGACATAAAACATAAGCCGACCGGTTAGATCCTTGGATATTTAGTGAGATTTCGTTTCAAACACTCGCGAGGAAAGTCAAAAAGACTGGTTCTCGAAAATGGCGTCAGAAGATTCGCAGACGACGAAAGCCGCGGACACCGGAAGTACCGGAAATGAGGACACCCCGCAGCAGGATCGTGGAAGACGGTCTTCGCTTCATTTCAAGGAGTACAAGTTCTTCCGCAGCTTCAGCGCGAAGGTCGAAAATTGGCCTATGCGGAAGGCCGAGGCGCTCTGGCGGCGAATGCGGGAAAGGAAGATTGCAGGTCTGGTGCAGTTGTTGCCTTTTTGTTCAGATTTTTACTACCTTTCTATTTTATAGTTGATGGATAAACCAAGAGATTGGTCTGATGGGGTGTTATAAGTTGCTGCTTTTGTAAGATAGGTAAATTGTACGTGTTCGTTAGAATGAGTAGTTGCGCATTTGGCGAATATGTTGCAGGTTTGTGCGGATCAGCGTAATCATACGAGGGGCAATATATATAATATACATTGTTTAGCTCGGAAACGAAAAAGTTCGAAAGCTATAGCGTCTGACTTTGAATTTGATCGGCTTGAAACGTCAGAAGAAGTTTGTTTATAACATCATACGATTTCGCAATTATATTCCTAAATTGCGTCTTTGTGAACAATTTGGAATATTGTTTCTTCTTAATTCTATTCCTGTAAAATTCATTTAATACGTTATATTAAATTACACTTTCCATAATGATATTGTTATTTGCGTAATTCATGGAATTTAAATGGAACGTTGATATGTGTGTATATATATATATATATATATATATATATATTTTCATACTTTGTTATATTCACTTTCACGTGTATATTTATATGCATTTTTGTAAAAAGATAACGCTTCATTCAGTGCTTGTTTTAGACTTCTATCGCGCATTGTTTCGCAGCTATTATAAGTTAAATTAGGTCAAAAATAAAGTTTAGAGTCCTTTGTAATATTTTATACAAACAGAACTGAATTTTAATACATTTATTTATAAAACAAAAAAGAATTTATATAATATATATATATACACACACACGCTCATATAATTTAATAGCATACATTTAATAAAACTTGAATCACGTTGTAAAGCTCTTTAAAAGTTCGGACTCATTTTGATTGGTTTTTAAAACATTATCACGGTATAATTGAATATATTAGTTGTTTAAAATTAAATTTGCTTCTTTATCGGCACAAAATGTATCCTTTTGACGTTACATTTAAAAGAATTCCATCCGTATAATTGCAAATACAAATACGAATTCAAGTTGTTGAATTCGCAGTTTAACAACTAACGACATTAATTTTGTTATCAAATTACCTTGACCTCGATTGCAACGTCAAATATTCCCGCCATTCAATAAATTTTACTCGGTCGCTTGTACTCTGCCAATGCAGAAGGACAAAAACAATTGTTAAAAACGACATTTCATTTACGTTTTTGTGCATAAAATGCTACAGTCGAATTTGATGCATGCTTGCCAATCAAGAGATTTAACGTCGAGTGAACCTAGAAGCAAACTATGCAGATTAATTACCGTAATCAATGAACCGTTATCAGTTCCTATTGCTTTATTGATAATTACGATCCGTAACAAAAGAACAAAATAGAGATGTATGTGAAAAATAGGGATTTAATAATTCGAGTTGAATATTTCAGTATGATTAATGCCAGTCTATTGTTCTTACTACGATTGTATCAACATAAGCCATATGGTCAACTTTGACACATTTAATGATAGATACTTTCAAATGCGACGATAAAAAGGGATTTATATATTTTTTTATTTTAAAAATGGAGTTGCACGCTTGAAAACACATTTCACATCAACGTTTATTATTGACGTATCATTTTATGCTGGCAGCATGCGAGAACTCTATTGTTATAACTGCACATAACATTATCCCGAAATATAGATTTTTGTACAAGAAATTATTAATAATAATATGGGTATGAACAAGAATAATATATATTATTTGCTTTCATTATCGAAAATCAATAGTTTGTTATGTAAAAATGTTCACATATACATATATAATGTATGTAGCATAATACACAGTCTGGAGTAAGTGCGATCGAAAATTCAATTGACTTAATTGAAGAAAAACGCCTTTTTAGAAAGAAACTTGTATAACACATTGCGAAAAAAATAATTGTCTTAACAGTTGGTTTAAATAAATAAGTACAACAACCTACTAAACTTGAAACCATATCTAAGAAGTCATGTTAACTTCCGCAATCAAGGAGGTCATTTCAAATGAAATCAAACCCGCAAGTAAACGGCGCTCTACCGTTTCCTTCGTATATGTCGAAGATACTCGATTATTATTATATATAAAATTATTAACTCGTTAAATCGTTACGAGCTAAATTGAGGATCAAAAACTGCAGCTTCTTACACGCAATTAAATGTATTTTTAGTAGTCAGACAATCCCAGCTCGCAAATGGGAGAAACGGCAAATTTATTTTAATTACAAAAACTCTCTGTTATTTATCACTTAATTTATAGTTTTTATTACTGACATTACAAGTTAATAAAAACTTTTCGAATGCTTTTTAGCGTTTACTTTTGCCATAAATTAACTTTAATCATGAAAAGTTATCCGCAGTTTCGACGACTGTAAAGTATTTTTATTCCTGATATATCAATGGTATACCATGGTACAAATAATAACACGGACTACCAATAATAACAGAATATAATAAATGTGTTTTTAACTATTTTTTTTCTTTTACTTAAACATACGCTTTGATCTACGTACAAAGTTTTACGATTTGCGCAAAACGAGGAATTAATATATGAACTTCAATATGAAAGGTAAATAAGTTTGTTAAGATTTGTGTATTTGCTCAAATACATTAATAATAATAAAAACGACTAACAAATGGATGATAAATTTATATATAATATAAATGAATATGTGCTACCGACATTAGTCATGTCGTAGGCAATTGAATCATATATACAATATACGGTTTCAAATTTCTTGATTTATAACAATAATCAAGCGACCCATTATCTAAATAATAAACTTTGATAAAAAGCACGAGTTATCGTTAAATACAAGGATTTTGTAATAAAACATGTGTACACGCAAACGTAACATTTCATAATCGCGACAATTACTTTGAAATGATTTAAAGCACGAGTTCTCATCATAATCAAGTTACTTTTTTACGCGTCCGTACGGTGCGATGCATAAAATCAAAGTTGTAAAGAAGGTTGTGTTCTTTATGATCCATTCTTCTGTTTTATTCTACGCTTATATTAAACGAACGTGAAGCGTGATAAATGTCAGATAGTGGATTTAAACGGAGTATGTTTCTTGCCACACACATCATATATTAATAAATGATAGTCTTAAGCACTATAAGATACTCTATTCAGTCATGGCACACTGCTTCGAACTCATCTGCACGTCTAATCGTGGTCGATATATCGTCTAATACTAATACACACTGCTTTCGAGATGTTTCCAGCTCCCATCATATAAATACCGATCATGCTTCGTATCGAATTGAATCAGTTTCTTTAGATGAAAAAATTAATTATAGTCTAAAAGCAAATTTATATTCGAAAAAAGGATGTCGATGCAATAAAACGTTGAACTGTTAAATTAACAAAAGTAATATAAATATTATGTAATTGAATCAATATATTATCATATTTCGATATATAATCCCGAAATACGTATAATCGCAATGATGTTTTTGTAAACGTACACGGAAAATTTTTTTCAGTTTAAAACATTTAGTATTTGATTCTACATTAAGCCTAACAGTTAACCTGTAAATGTTATATTTATATAGTAAAGTCAATGCTACGGCAGTACGGCTTAAATTTTGAATTAAATTTATTGACACGTTGGATCAACATCAAAATGATGCGGAGTTAGACAGAAAGTTTCTAAGGATATACTTATTATTAATAATTATGTTACAGAAATAATGTATATGAATAAATAATACGATTGGAAGTGAAATGTTTAATAAAATGCAAGAGTTTGCCTACATTTTTTGCTGATAGGAAATTATCTTTCTATAATAAATGTAAAATTTCAATTGATATTCTCGACGTAATTAGTAAATTCGTTTTTTATCACCTGAAAAACTATAATATTATGTTAAATTGATTTTCTTAACATTAAATAAATTGTACAGAAAAGAGAAAATGTGGCTATACACGAAAAATAAACGTATTGTATAAATTAACGAAAAAATAACGAAATCTGCAATATCTGTCAAAATCGATGAAGAACCATCTTAAAATTAATACGCTTTTGGATTCCACATTTATAGATGTTATTTTAACATCATAAAGTTCTTATTTGTAAATAAAAGTATGAACATTGTTCTAAACGTTAAATAAACGTGAACATTTTGTCCCGTGTATGCTTAAATGGGAATGTTACATTAATAAATCAATTATTAATTAATAAGTACTTATTATTGCAATTATGCTAGTACATTTCAATTTATAATAATACGATTTTATTTATAGGAACAAATACATGGAAGTTTTTGTTTTTTGCGATATAAAACCTACACTGAGAAAAATTAAACTTAGAAAAGTGCTGTTTATAACACTAATTGAGCGACATTAAAACAAAATCCTAAAAATTACTGTTTATAATATCATTATAATAAAAAATAGAAGGAAAATTTGGTATGAATAACTATAGTTTTACAAGGAAAAACAGTAATTTTGAGGTTTTTACTTTAATGTCTCCAAATTAGTATTATAAACAGCAATTTTCTACGTTTAATTTTTCTGAGTGTATGAACC
>JABFQC010000019.1:0-51516 GCA_022817085.1 Psilanteris sp. ZL-2020
GTCGCACGTCTCAGCCGAACATTTGGCGGGCGCCGTCAGCCAGCGATCGTGTTATTAGCCAAACGGGGCGCGTTATGGCCACGAGAGTGTCTCGCGCGGGACCCGAGACCCCCGATTAACGAGCATCGCCTCTGGCCATTTTATTTTAATTCCAGGCTGTCATTCGTGTGCGTAATTGCGATATTAATTCATCAACTCGCATCGAAGCCGGCGCGCATGCCGCTTGCCAAGTGTTATTTGACCATTATTAGATCACACCGCGCGTCGATCGCGTAACCATTCGATTATTGTACTCTTAAATTATGCTCGTCTTGTCACGGGAGTCTGGTTTATTGTATGCAAATTGTAATTTATGCATTCCGTTCTGTTAACCGGCTGGGTGAAATGTCTCGGGTTTTCATCGTTTCTGTCGCGTCCAAACTTTGCTTCCGGATTCATTTGACAGATTCGCTTGGTATTGTAGTAATTAATGTTGCAATTAATGGGTATAAGATGAGGTGATTAACGTCATCAAATGCATTTTTGTTGTATGAGAAATATTATTTGTACAGCGTTGGAAGCATTGAACATGATAATTGGCGGAATTTGACGAAACGTGCACTGTAAATACAGGTGTCTTAAATTAAGGCTTCTTTTTGTAGACAATTTTTAGTCGTTCACTTATAAAATTAGTTTGACGACTTATAGTAAGACACTTGCAAGACGCCTTAGATCATACATAATCTCGTTTTCTGTTACTTATGGTACATTTTGTATTTTAACTAATAACATTGAAGATATTATTATAGATGTATAATTTCATTTATTTTTTTCGAATCAACGAAAATTATATATTCTTATTATTTTTAATAAATAAACACACTGAAAAATAATTAATTTCAATTCAGGCGTTTTTAAACGCCTTATATTTCGGTGTCTTAAACCTTCAAAATGACTTATTCGTAAGACGTCTTTTCGTACAAGTCACATAGCGCCTTCATTTAAGGCGGTGGCGTCTTAAAATAAGGCATTCAATGGGTTCCTGTTTTTACAGTGTGAACGTTAGTTCAGATTTGGGTATATTTATTTCGGTTTATACAATTGTCCTATTCTAATGTATTCAACAAACGCATTATATCTGGCTGTCTTTAAGTGACTATAATATTAAATGATGCGTGAAAATTTTATGGTTTAAAATTTAAATGAAGTAAACTTAAAAAATTATGTGATAAAACTAACGAAATTAAAAGATAAAAATTATAATTAAATGCGTATTGAAGTATTTATTTTGAACGGAACCTTGAATTTCATTTGGATGTTCACATTCATTTGCGTTCGTTAGAAAAAACACCCCTAATTTTTATTCTTGATGTATCGAGTAAATTAATTTGTCTTTTTTCAATATGTTTCGTCAAAGGATGACGAAAATTTAAGTAATCTGAAATATTCTACACCTGAAAAACAGAAAAGACATTTTTTTTGTTAACTTCTGAAATCTTTTTATTAATGATCTAGATACTTAGCATGAATTAAAAATATCAATAAATGTTATTTCAAGTATAAATTGGATTCATAAATTGATAAATTGACGTCTTTCTTTGCATCTTTGCAAATAATATGTATACTAATTTTATAGCCTATTACAGAATAAATAATAAATTATACTGCTATAAATTCCTGTGCGTCATAATAGTATAACCGTCAGGCCAAATTCAAAATTTGGCTGTATCATAAATTTATTTTGTCTCCATGGAAAACCGAAAATATCACATTAATTATATCGTATTTTTAACATTAAAAAGTATATATTGTATTCTTAGTTTCATTGAATTAATGTATAATTGCAATTATAAATTATTTAAAAAAATATAATTATATGATTAAAGATAAAAACGATAATTCTATCGGCAGATTTATATGTATTCCAACAAATGCAATAAAAATATAAAACAAAAAATTAATAACGTATCGTACACTTAAATCACAACATTAACCTTCGCATTGATTTTTCTCCAAACAAAAATAAATGTCATGAAAGTGTCTTTAAGTAAGATGTTGATGTCTCAAACTGTTCTATGATGCTTATTTTGACATGAATTAAACTGTATACAAACAAACTAAACTATAATCATTTCATTCTATTTCTCATACACATACCATGATACTTTACGTTTTAATTATTATTAAATTATAAATTCTAAACCATCTTTAAAACACCCCCTTCTTAACTCCGACTATATTTGATACACATATCCAAATCGAAATGTCCCAAATTAATGTATTCGATTTAAAAATTTTTGTTTTTGAAAACTATAACGATTGAAATTAATAACACCCGATCGTTCCGATTATAATAAGCCGAAAAAGAAAAAGAAAAAGGAAAAAAAAAAAAGAAAATAACGATATGATGTTTACGAATAAATTTGTATATACATCGAAACTCGAACTGAATCGCTTAACAACAAGTCCATTAAACTGTAACGACTAAGAAGTACGTGAAACTGTCGTCAATTTAAAAGACGAATCTGCCTTAAAGTGTCTCATCCTTGCCATTAATCTTTAAGTGCGCGACATAAAAAGCTACTGCGAATAATTTGAAGAATGATTTTCTACATCGATCGGACTCATCCGGATTGGTATCTCGCGGCCGACGACGACGCAGGCTGCAATCAGGAACGACATCGGCAACTGTATTGGTTTAACAGTGTCGCTCACCCCTGGTATCAGGCGCCATTTACGCACGAACGACTATCTGATATATCCTGAACGTACGCGCACAGACGCGCGCGCGCTGCGTGTGTGCGTGCGTCTCTCGTGTCTGGCGAACGCATGTCCGGGACTCGGTAGCTACCGACGTGCATGTATTTAGCTAAGCCGGACGGCTATCGTGGCGGCGGCTTCGGAGAGCTACTTCGATAAGCCGCGACGCCAATAGAAAAGTTGATGTTAAATAATATTTCACCGCGACTTATTTCCAGCTTTGATTAGGTGACGCGTATTAGCGATTCGCATACGTTATCAATTTATATAATGCCTTGTTTATCGAATTATTATTAATTACGATTATTACCAGGCATCGACATACTTTACCGATTAGAGCAAACTTCGTTCTAATCGGTAATATAACACTAATTGCTTATAAGTTCGTTTCCATGCTAAACGCCCGTATAATGCATTATCCGAGGAAAAGATTGTTAACTGATTTCGTGGCGCTGAAAAAACGCCATATTTATTATTCATTAACTTGATTCGAATCCGTAATGTCGGATCAGATTAGATCTAAAGATTTGATGTCTTGCGCGGATCGTAACAGTTAAACATATAAATCGAGAATAAATATATATAATCGATCATGTTCAAAATTTATTAATAAGCAGACCGGTAGCAATACTTCGTGGCGAATTGCAGTGGCTTGTTTTAATGTACAGTGAACAAAATAATGTTACAACTTTTACCAAACCAAATAATAAAAGTGGGACGAATGGGCAAAAATGTAAATCATATGATAAAGTATGGTTAGAAACTTTTAAAAATATGTTAAATATTACCAAACAAATGATGAAAACAATGATATCGTCTAATATTTATTTACAATTTTGCTCACTTTTCTTACTGTTACTATCGAGTTTGGTAAAATTTGTAAAATTATTTTTTTCAGTGTGTATCAATATATGAGTCGGTCGGTTTGAATAATAACAAATAAATATTTAATACACCAAGCTCGGACGGATTATTTGTTAAAACGCGTGAAATTCGCGTAAAAGCGATTGCCGCGCGTTAACAATTTAGATGGCCATTTGCATCTTTAATTGGGGCTCCGTGGATCACGTGCAATTCATTTTGCAGGCAAAACTTAAAATTCCGAAAAACGCGCTCCACTTTTGTCGCTAGATATGTCAGCTTTCTCATTTGTTTGCTCGAATGCAAATTCGTCAGGTTATCCTATTGCGATCTGCGTGTCAATTGCCTGCGTCAAGGATTAGGTTAAAATTTCTTTGAAACTGACCCCTCCAATCTCGGACGCGATCGCGCCCGATTCCCACGGGACACGTGAAATTAACGCATCTCACGCGAAGACTCGTCGGTGTCGATTTTCGAGATCCGACCACCGTAAACTACAACCAACGAGCCCGTGTGTCCTTCGCTTCGAGTCGCTCTCGTCTAATTTAAGCCCCGCGATAACCGTACGCGAACGTGCGCGCCACCTTTTAAAACGCTCTAACCATTTTCGAAATTTCGGTTCCGTCGTTCTCGTCGATCTCGACGCAATCCGAAACCAGGTTGGAACTGAATTATTGATATCACGAATTTAACATTTCAACCTGGATAGTTAAAATAAGAATTACAGCTCGGACCGTGGTCGCGACCCATTTTCGTGTTTAATCAGATTAGAAACAAGCGTATCTTCAAATAATAAAGATATACGAACGAAATGTTAATGAGCTAGAATAACCTGCCTTTTCCTACATTTTATCGATCCTTCTAGTTTGATTACTATTCCTTTTTCTCTCTGAAATCAAATTCCATCCCCGGCATCGAAACTGCGATTCAACCAAAACGAACTAACGTAATTTTCATTTCATAACTGTCCAAATTCGCGCATTGTCAATCGCGAAGAATCCTTTTTCAGATGACTTATTACGGCACTCGACGACAACCGTCGTCGTTTCATAGACTTTTCAATTTGCCAACGAAAGTTTCACCGGCGCATGCTTTCCATAGAGAAAATAAAGCGCAATAAATTGCAAAACAACGTTAGACAATTATCGAGCGCGCGCACGAACGCGATTTACCGTCTTTACAAACGCGTCAAACACCGAGTCGGACAATTCAAAGTTGCTCGTAACTTAGGGACACAATGTACGCGGCGGTTCGGTATCGCGCGCACGTACGTAACGACGAGCGAAGGTACACTTGGGGGCACATGGCTTAGTGTTCCTATAATGGGTATGCAAGCGGCAAAGCAGGTTCCATTCATTCATGTTGAGAGCGCACTAGTGGCCTACCATTTACAATTTTCCATTTACCATCTAGCATCCTCGTTCTCGTGCACGTGCTGCCTGTCGCTCGCCGTTTCTTATTCTCGTGAGAAAGGAGACCTTGCGCAGCATACTTATATGCAAACGATGCGAGCCGTTGTCGACGTGACCTTGTGACGCGCGGCTCTCGCAGTCTCCTCCATTTCGTTGCCTCTCGCGGACACTTTAGATCCGATCTCGAAAGGTCTTCGCGGATCAAGACAATCGACCGATTCATTCATTCGCTCGCGCTGGAGCGTAGCCGATGGTTTGCCGAAGTGTTTGAGTGAAAGCGCAAAGAAACTGGCCGGCGATTTTTGTTTTTTCATTTTCAATAATTAAATTCATTGCAGGCGTAACGTCTAACGTTTGCGCGTGGAGGGTTACGGCCGGAAAGAGCTACGTTTCAGGTGTTGCCATTTGTCTTTGGACTTTGAATCTGCATTCAGAAAATATAAACTTTATAACACTTTATAACTCTCGGAAAATCGCTGTTTATAACACTAATTTGAAGACATTGCAGTAAAAACCTAAAACTTACTGTTTTTCCCGGCAAAAATACAGCTCTTCGTAGCAAAATTGCCTACTATTTTTTAGTAAATGCTATTATAAACGGTAGTTTTTAGAATTTTTTGTTAATGTCGCCAAATTAGTGTTACAAACAGCAATTGTATAAATTTAATTTTCTGAGTGAGTGGGATAAAGAAATGTGTGATTTTATGTATTTTCCGTCAAACATTTCCCTCAAAAACAAATACATCTCGTTTGATCAGTTATAAATAACTTCGGTGCCATTTAAACCCATCCGATTTGTTCTTTGCGCGTTACTCCTTCCAGTTGACCAATCGCGTCAATAGCGTAACACTTTGTCGGGGCTTTCCGTGGAAAACCGAAGGATACCGCGGAAGGATTACGGCGTTTTGAAGTATATGTATAGATGATGTCACGAGAGTCGCACCCGCAGAAACGTACACCTCGGCGATCGCGTACGTGTGGATTCGCGCAAGGAAGCGTCGTTGGCAGGAAAAAATGATTTATTCGGCAATAATCCCCTCCTCGATATATAATTAAGTAATCCGCGTAGTCGTCCTTCATTTCCGCGACCCTTCATTTCACACCGAGCGCGCGTCCTCGGGGATATCGCGACGCCGACCGAATCGGCATGCGAATTAATTACGTCGCGATATGCCGCGCGCGCAATTGATTAACGATGCGCGTGCGTTAATCGCGAGCCGGACAAAAACGAGTGCATCGCGTCGAAAAAGTGCCGGGCGAGGCTTAATGACGATTGAAACCGACGGGACAATGCGCGGCGATTTTCATAACTCCGGTCACATCTCCGCGTTGAATTAAATAATTGAATGGACCGCCTCATTATAAGCAGAGCCGCGCGACAGAGAAGGGAACGGGCGAGGCGCGTAAAGCTTTGAAAAAGGGGAGGAACGCTCGGGCGCTGTTACGCACGCCCGCAGGTGATTCGATGCGTGACATTGCTCGTTTTAGAGTGCTCCGCGTTGTGCAGTTACTATACTTACATATACGGCATTGCCGAGTCCGCGCGTGATAAATAATTCCCGGAGAAAAACGCCTTGCGCGTTTCCGATCGACTCTTTTTACTTTCTCTTATACCAGCCTCAAATCGCGAGGAATCAACGATCCTCGAATAATTGTACGCGGACAGGAATGCTCCGGACGCGGTACCGAGTGGTCTCACGCAACCAATCGTTACGTTATATGTATTTCGAATGAAACAATTAAGTTGGCAAAAAGACGGGTAACGTTATACGCGCGCATTTTTCAGCCACGAAAAACTGTCATAGTTCACATATACATCTCCGTGCGACATAATAGTCCATTTCACGATCGCGGGGTTCAAGATTCAAGGCGCGTAAAAACGAGCGGATATCTATATATTATGTTGTAATCACACTGTAAAAACAAGTGTTCTGAAACTGTTTTACAAATGTTCCTATTTAATAAAGTGTTCTTCAATACTAATGTTTGTATACGTCCAAATAGAACGTTTTAAACGTTTATAAAAAATAACGCTTATAAGTGTTCCAAAAAGCGTCAGAAAAGTTTTCTACGGAACACTTCTTTTTAAAGTGCAATCGCGTCAATAAGATGAGGCCGTGCGGACTAAATAAATTTCCGGAAAGAAGCACAAATTATGATACACTGAAAAAATAAAATCGTAAGAGGAACTATGTAGATTGTTAGTCGTACAATTTCACATTGTAGAAATCTTACCATTTGAATAGTAATAGACGTCAGTCAATGAGATAACGGCATTGAACAGATTTAACCAATGAAAAAATTCAAAATGTTACAATGTACATTGTACAATATCATTTTCTCAGTATATGTACCAGTAAAGCTGTATGCGGTGACGATATATTCAGTGCTATGTTTATTTTGACTTATGGGACTTTTAATGGTGTTGAACATTTATAATAAAATTGTAGATAAATTTCACGAATTATGTACAATCTGACCAATTCGAAAACTGTATTATAATTGTGTGACTAACGGACGCGTGAAACATATTTGCTTATACCTGCATATATATATAATTATATTAATTTTGACAAGTAACATTTTTGTACACTCGATATCTAATTCTTATAAAAATCAAGAACTTAACGGCATATAATTTTATGATTATATATTGACGTAATCGTATAATAGTTTACAATTTGTTTGCCTTGCAGAATTTTCATCTCGTATGTATTATGCGTATTTTCGATAACAATTGCCTAAAAATGTTCAACAAAATGTGCATAAATTAAACTGTCGTAGACGCGAATCCTAATTTTCGACCGATAAAGTACTCCGATATCTTAAATAAGTGAATGAATTCCCACAGCGAGCGTCTTTTAATCAGCGGAAACGTTCGCCGAATTGCGAGTCCCGAGATAGCTCGGCTCCTAAATAACAAGCAAATATGCATAAATGATTTTTCACGCGCAGCGATCGACGGAAATGTCAGCTCGACCGTGGCATAATTGCGGTTCTTGGGTCCGAGGTTCAAATTTATTCACGCCGGGTATCTCGAACTCAAAGTATCGATCGCATCGGCCGATGCTCTCGCGGGATAAGCTTCGAAAGAATTTGAATTTCGAATAGAGACGTTGAACGAAACATGCGACTGTCGCAATAGACGACTCTATCCCGATGCAAACGAACGAGCCGATTAAATCGAATGCCCCGACCACTCCAACCTATCTTATTACCGGTGATAAGCGCGCAACTTTTTCGTGCGCGTAAAATCGCATTTCCACGCTTAGTTGCAGTCGTTACGGTAATGCGCTTGACGACGTGCAAGTATCACGTGCTTTCAACGATTAATTTTCGATCGCTACCTAACGTATCGATATGAAAATTAATATGATGACCGAGTGGCTTATGATAGCCAATCAAATGAGAATAGACTTAATGAGGAGTCCTGAATCTGATCGCGATGTTCATATAGGTTTTAATAGGCAGAGACACGACATAGCGATTTCGAACTTTCGCCTGAAATTCTAATGCCGGTTAAGTTGTTGAAGCTTATTTTATGACTCTTATTCTTTTCAATTTCTATATTAATTAAATATAAAGCAACGGTATTTTTTTGTTATTATATATGAACGTTTTGTCGTTATAAGTGGTATATTTGTAGCTCTGAAAGTATAAATGGAATCGGATATTAAAATATTTCACTCAATGCAGCAATTAAAAGAAATCTTCCCAATAACAATAAACATTCAATGACTATATGTATTTCGCAAGAATACGAAATTTGCATTATTATTCAATCAATAATAAAGTACGATTTTAACGGTCGTGAGTTTTCTTCTCCCGAAGTTTAACTTTATATGTATTTTATTAAGATGCGTCGCCATTATGCTAAGATATCAAGTTTTAACAGCACGATATAGAATTTAGGAATTATTATCTTAATTATGTGTTCTCGCTGAAACGAATAACCGTTCGATAGAATTACCGGCAATTAATTATTCCAACTCAATTTCCATCGGATACCAAGGATCGATACAAATAATCGAAGTAAGTTCTCATCGTCGTGTTTAATTAAACGCCACAATTCGGTATCGAGAATCCAAAGACTCATTATAATATTCGAGGCGGGATGGTAATTAGAGCGATGTTCAATCTCGCGACGGAGAAATCGCGTCGCTTGACCAATTTGCTAATTAGGCTCGTTGTAAGCCTAATTATTCCGCGCGGACGCCTCGCCGAAACGTGTCGTTGCGCCATGAAAAGGGCTCGCGAATAATTCCCCGACGCGTCGTTAAGGAAAAAAGCCGGCGCGTACAATAAAGCGACGAAAAAGAATTGCGCTGTTTGCGGTCTGCACAATGAGAGACAATGCCGTCTTGTTTATTGTACCGAGGTTTCGGAGCAAAAGCATAGAAGTGCACAGAGGTGTGAAAAAGGATCATAATATAGAGTTACTGTATGGCAAGGTGCTGAGAATATTTCATAACGCGCCGATGCACGGATGCGCATCTTTGCATGCCGGGGTCTCAGTGGCATCATTTCGAAAACGCATTTTGAAAAGTCAACGCGAGTCTCCGGCTTAACGGATGATTGAAATTAGTACATATATTTACAATAACATAAACGCCGAAACATTTTTAAATAAACGATACGAGCGCATTAATGAAAAGTTATTTAAATAAAGCACGGAGATAAATTAATTTCGTGCCGTATTATGACTGATTGATATATATATATATAGCTATATAATTTACGGATTATTGATTTTGCAATTGGAAAGCAAGCATTGCGTTGCTGGCGTAAGTATATATATTCAAATTATCGGTCTAATTTCTCTCGACGCGGTCTTAAAATTATACGCCTGGCACTTTTAGATATATTAATTATAATATGAATATTTATACACATTAATTATATATAATTATCGATATGCACATTGACGATATATTAATTTTATTCTGTATTGTTAAATGATTTGAATGCAACAGCGGAATCTCTCAATTTGCCCAGCCATCTGGAATAATAAAATCTCCCGTTTCCGATGAGTTAATATAAAATGTCACCATTATAATTGAAATATCAGTCCAATTAAATATATTCATAATTTCAGTGTCGAAATCATTTCATCCGCGCAACAATGCGTGACTGACAACAATCATTCGTTACTCGCGGGGATAAAATGTTTTTCATTGGCTTTCTTTTTTATTCAATTAGAATCCCCGCGTGTCCTTTTACTTTGCTCCATAAAGAATCCAGCACTGGCTGTTTTGTGTGTATGTGCGTGCGTGTGTCCGCAGCATCCCATCCTGCGCTTCGTCTCTCTCACGTCCTTACCCCTGCGACGCGTCTCGGGAATCGTTTTTTTTTGCAAAGCTGTTTCGACGCGAGCACCACGGGCGATCCATTTTAGGGTTCATTCTTCACGGGAGTCTGTGCGATGCACGACGACTTCGATCATGAGCGCGTGAAAAGTCACTAGGTTGAAGGGTGCCGATCGTAAAGCGAGCCTACCCTTACGAAACAAAAAGACACCCGACAGTTACCACTGAAAACGAATACCAAAATGAATTAATACACACTAATTACTAAGTAGCTTAATAGTACAATTACGTTATTGTGTCGGCAAATTAAGCCGAGCCGCGCGCAATATATATAATTATTTCTTTGACACCGGCAGTGTTGTGGGAAAATACACTTTTCCCGCCGCATCAAAAATTGTAATCACATTTTGCGTATTGGCGTATCTTGGAGTCAGGTTTGTAGGATCAATTCAAATTCTTAATGCCAATTGAAAACGTTTTCAAAAAATACACTCAGAAAAATTAAACTTAGAAAAGTGCTGTTTATAACACTAATTTGGCAACATTAAAACAAAATCCTAAAAATTACTGTTTATAATAGCCTTATACTAAAATATAGAAAGAAAATTTGGTATGAAAAACTGTATTTTTACAAGGAAAAACAGTAATTTTTAGGTTTTTACTTTAATGTCTCCAAATTAGTATTATAAACAGCAATTTTCTACGTTTAATTTTTCTAAGTGTACTATATTTACTACTACACGTAGGATGAGGCTTTTAAAAAATGAAAATAATACTCTTTATTACTGTATAAATTACTATATAATATATTAATTTTTCGTTGGATCTCTGCAATATTGAAATTAAATCTAGTAAAATCTTTATTTCCAAAAACTCCATCTTACGAGTAGTAGTAAATATAGTAATTTTTAATAAAACGTTTTGTCCCGATTATGATCCTTCATTTGTACTTTATTATTCCGAACGTCAACGCGCGCCTAAATCTGATACGATTGTGGAGCAGGCTATCGCGTTTTGAACGCCGGAGTTGGATTTCAGTAACCAAATTGTCCCGCCGACCGCCCGCTGAGAGCCTAATTGCGGGGTAAGTTTTAAGGGGGTAGGCTGGCATGTGAGAAAAATAGTAATTATTAAATTGGCACGACTCAAAAGGAAGTCCGCCCCGTTGATAATCCGAAACACCGGCCGAGATAAAATCGTTCATTAAGCGGTGTTTGAGACGTTGTCACTCCAGCTAAATAAGGCGGCGCGCACGTTCTAGCGGAAAAAAGAGGCGCGCGATAAAAGGTAGCGCTCGTACGCTGATAAGGTCGGAAATAAAAGCGACGCGATAATGCGACCTCAGCCGCGCGTCGGCCATTAGGTCGCTTGTAGGTAGCGGTTCGCGGTGTCGTTTTTTCGCTTCTTTTCGCTAGCGCGTCCGATACACACCTATAAGCAGCGCTGATTGTCCCGCGGCGGTAATTTTCAACCGATGTAGGAAGTCCCTCGCCTCGTTATCCTATCGTCGTCAAGGCGTATAGGGAGCACTTGTATCTCGAGATAAAGTTCGTAGCTGGCGCACAATGAAAAGCTCGACGCAGTCGTGGAACTTTGCGAGCTGTTTCCGCGGCGAAAAAGTAACGATTCGCGCAGGAGTGTCGGGCGTTAATGAAATTATCGCGATAAGCCGGCCTAAAGTATCGCCACTTATTTTATAAATATTCATTTATCAACGATCAAATGTACGGTTATACGCGGATAAAGTAACGATACAGAAGAAATATCAAGTTTTGCTTGAGTTAAGTATCAAAAGTGAGTAAAAGGTCAGTAGAACTGCTTTTATATACGCGTATCTTATATCGATAGAAAAATGGATTTCTATACGAAGACAAATCTCTAACGTATAGATCAATCAGTATCTCTGAACTTTAGGCATCAACGTTTATATAGAAAATAAACATTTTTAATGATTAGATTAAGAAAACAGTACTCATAAAACGGTTGATCGCCGTGCGAGTGAGAAATATAATACTTTGCGAATTTGTTTCAAAATATGTCTTGTGTCTAAGTTTATTGATTCGATACATCGAACGAATGGTCGAACGGAGCGAGCTATTTTAGTTCGCAGGAAACCATGAATGAAATTCGCGCCGAGCATAAACAGAAATGTGTAAATTTCAATAACACGAATACGAGAGAAGCGACGCTCAAACAGGAATTCCTGGATGATCGGTATAGCTGGCGGTGTAAAAAGATCAAGGTCGTATCCTAGGCAGATTCTCAAGGTTAATGTCGATGCTAGTCTCGACATACCACCTTGTAAAAGATATATCCACCAATATCAGATGCAACGGGTGCGATCGTGCGAATTCGATCGCGAGCGAGCGCGCGCGCGCGAAAAAGTGAGACGATAACCTGTCGTAACCTAGCGAAAAAATAAAACAAATAGGACGAAAAAGGTCGGGGCAAAAGAAACGCACGAGGGGACGAAAGTTGGAGTCTTCGATCCATCAAAGTCAGTCATACGACCCTCTCTCGTTCGATCTCTTTCTGTTCTTTTCATTGCCGGTCGAGGCACCAGGCCGATTATATTTTTACAAGCGTGTCCAATGTCCTCGAAGAATATATTACGGCGCACAGAAATGTGTCTCCTCAATGTCTGATGTATATATAAAAGACGTTAAACAATTTTTATAGCGCAAAATATCTCCGAGTCGTAAATACATCGCGGGATATTGTCGCAATAATTCGTGGCACCTTTGGTACGATCGTTTGTCTTTGGAAATTGTTCGCGCGGGTCTCGGCGAACGCCAACGGATCCGGCGATTGGCTGTCGCGCGTTTGCCCGTATTGGATTCGCGGATACGCGATTTTAGCGCGCCTTTCGAGCCCGGACTCGTACGCCGTCTAACGATGCACGCGCGGCGATCGCCGGCGAGACGCGCAATCAAGATGCGTCGCTTTGATTCGATATCCCAGCGCGCTCACCTTTGCGCGCATCACTATATCTGCAAATGTCACGAATTAAACGACTTAATTAAGTGCAAGTAAGGATCTTAAGATGGCTAGATAACGCTCAATAACGTAATAAACGCTTTTCTGCGGGGGTAAATTATGCCGGTATGGTATAAATGATCAATAATCGTATGATCTTTAATCTGGAAGAAATCGCATTCTTATAATTGCTCGACATTCAGACGATCGCGTTTTTAGAACATTCGGAATGATGTTCGAGCACGATACTCGAAAAGTATCTTCGCAACGTTATTTATGATATCTTGTAACGTGTATAGATAATGATCGTACGGGAACAGCGAAGCACTAAATCATTGACTAGAATAAATGAAAACTTGGGACTCCAGTTTTTCTTTAAATTGGCAGCAGATTAAATCTTAATAGGATTTGAGCTCAACTTTTGAGTCAAGAAATTATACTTATGGACAAGCCACAAAGAGCCCTGCTTACTTTATGACCATTTAATTTCAATTCTAGCTGTTATACTGTGATATTCCCATTATGATCTTTCATCCTCGAGTAAGACTTATTCAACGTGTTAATATATTGCCTTGTTAATACCGGTATAAATAAAACACTGGAAATGATAATGGCTATATGTTTTGCCATGCTGAATACCAATAGATCAGAGATTAAAAATGATGTAGGAATACGGTAGTTGGAATATTAGTCGTGCAATGATACAGTTTTAGCATGTTAATTCGCGCAATATCTACGCTTTACATCGTCAACGCGCGTGTTTACGCTTGGCTTTGCAACGTATTAACCTTTTGCATTATTCCATCATATTGCAGAAACTAATTATTTTTACAAGCCACAGCAGGTCTACACGTACTTTCCATAGAAACAAAAAAGAAAAGATAAAAAAGTATTAAAAAATGCAACTGAATCTCAATTACATATCCGCCCTTTTTTAAAGACTTCAAAACTATCAGCTTCGAGCGTAACAATTAATTAATTAATTATTTTACAATTATACAATTAATTACGACGCCGCGCTTAACGCGAATAGAATTACACTCACGGCATTTGGCTGCGTCAATCAGAAGACAATAATCCATCCGACACGAGCGATGGTGACGTTTCCGACCGACCATATTTCCCTATTTACCCGCGAAACGCACGCAAACGCGCATACGAATATACGCGCCAATACAGCCTTGCGCGCGTGTATGCCCTTCTCTATTATCCTTTCACGATGTCTTTTAACGATTTATGAGCCGGGCTCGTTGTTCGGATAGCCGGTTTGCTCCGCGAAGGCAACGATAAAAAAGGGCGGACAAAACGCCCAAGAAAAGCACGCACTAAAAGGAAAGACGGGAGAAAACGGCAGCGAAGCGCCTAGGTCTGGGCGGCAAAAGGACATCGACGCGGATTACTCGCGAGTAAGCGATCTATTAATTATGATTGCCATTAATGGGTTCGATAAAACGACGGAATCGGGAGCCGCGCGCGTCCCGCCGCTGCCACCGGAATTATTCATACGCCGAGCAAGACAAATTGCTATTTTAGCGCGGCGTCGCATAATCGAGCCGCGCGATCCGACTCTTCTACAAATATCCCGCGGACATTTTATGAATGCCCTCGTATCTCGCTCGGCGCACATTCTGTTTCGCAGCACGCGATTACGCTCGCCGGGACTTGAATTTAAAGTAATGCTGATTGGTTCGTTGTAAGTGCGTTTATATTGCAAATTGAACGCGTTCTTATTAAAAAGATAGCACGCGAACAATGCGCTGATTTATGCGCGAAAGCCGGGCGTCGTTTTTGATTTATCCGTCCCTTTCATAATGGCGCTATTAATTACGATTACGCGGCAGCCCGGCGCGCTCCTTTTTCGTCCGGTTATTATCGCGTTTCATTAATTTATGGCGAGCAATAAACGTGACGCTGCCGAGCGTCATCTCTGCGCGCATTTTTGTTGCTCGCCTCGCGCGTTCCTCGTTCTCCCGTGACTTTGGATTATATTATTGCGTCCGCGTAATCGCCTCAAAGCGGGCCGATGCACGGCGTTCGGCTTTGGTGGGTCGCGTGGACGACGCTCGCCTCGAATACGAAACGTCCTATTACTCGTCGCGCGTGTAATCTATTCGAATTACTGCGGCGTGCCTGCGATCGCTGCATTCGGTCGGACGCGGCTTACATACGACTGTCACTTTCGTGATGAATGCCCGCGCGCGACCGGATCCCTATCTGCTCCTGAAACGTTGCGCGCAAATAATTACTCACGTTATGTTTATTCGCGGCAAATCGTCCGTTTATCGGACGCGAAATTCAATCTGATTAATGAGCGCCGAAGGAATAGCGCCGATCCAACAATATGCCAGCGAAACTATGCGATCGCGTCGGTTGCGCAAGTTCGTGATCGATGCGCCGCGCTGCATACGATCAGGAGATTTTAACGCGGAGAAATCCGTTAGAGCGGATCCACAAAAGATGAAACAAGAGAACGCGTTTGGCGCGCGGGCTCGGGTGCCGTCAGATCAGACGTTCCCCAAGCGCCGCACCGTGCGAAACGAACTTTTGTCGCCGCACGGGTTTTCGCGAATTTGTCGCTCGGTTTCTAACACCTTAGCCTGATACAAACACGACTATATAAATTTCCACTAAACTAATTAAACGTCCGGTTCGAAAGTGAACGCTTCGGCGCGAATTGCGTTACGTTTTTGAGCCTTATTTTTCACCGTCAAACCGCGCGCCAAAAGCGTAGTTATCGCCGCGGAGTAACAATCCGATCGTCGGTTCTGTTATATAAGTTGTTTGTAAACACGCATTCAATATTCTCCGGAGATTCAAAAATGATCAACTCCCGGTGATTTACGAATCATAAATTTCTCTCAATCCTTTTCGACGTTTGAACAATAAAACGATCCGCCTGCAGATGATTATCGGCAATTTATTATCATAATGCATCATTTATTATTAATGCTTCCGAATTGTTTGCAATCTACATAAACGTGATTTGTATCTTAAATAAATAACTCGCGATGAATCAGTGTATTCCAGATAAAAAGTCAGTCGTGAGGCCAACTTTAAACAATAAATATGACGCGGTAATTAATCGTTAATCCCGTTTACATTGCCGTACACGAATTCGCGCGATAAATTATCCGTCTATTAAACGGGGAAGGGCAAATTAAAAATGGAAAAAAAAACCAAAGAAAGGAAAAGAAAATCGAATTGATTCAACTAGATGCATAAATTTCATTTGATTGCGCCGCGAAACAATCTGACTTCATAAACATCGCACGGCCGAACAGCTCTCGGTAAAGTTATTTATATACTACAAACTTCGGTACACCGGTTGGTAGCGAGTCGTCTGAATATTGCGCGCGCTGACCGTGGATGTCAAAACCGCGGAATGTCCGCGTGTACACGCTAGATACATGAATCGACGCACGCTCGCAGCAGACGTTGCGAGAAGAAGCGCGAGCCACGAGAATGAAATCAAAGAAGCATGCGAAAACCGGATGCGCAGGTGAAGTCTGAGGGAATAGGGGTTAGCTCGGATTTGCATATGTATCCAGTGCGAGCGAGACCGGCTCGTCTCTCTCGGTTGCGCGCGTATTTTTGCACGACGATGAGTGCGTACGAATGACTAAAAGAGAGATCTCGGTGTGCCTCTGATGTACCTATCTTCGTGTATCTGCGTCTTACTTCAAAAATATAATCTACTTACATGCAAATACACTGTATATCTAAATTATGAGGTCATTAACAACTTGTTACGGTAAACTCTCATTTATTTTAACGAGTTTTTGTGTTTATCGTATTTCCTTTTTGTTCCCTTCGCGCGCATTATAAATTAACCCCCTTTTTATCGTTAATTAAAATTAACGACGGTCAATTAGTTCATATTTCGTTCGTTGAGGGCCGAAATCTTTATTCGGCCATGTTGTGTAGTTTTAGATGAAAATTTTGTGCCGCGTATCGAGGATATACCGACCGTCGTCTTAAGCGAGTACATTAACCGAGTATATATATATATACTTATATAGACATATGTATGTATATCTTATCGCCGTTGAATTTTGCCCATTGCTCCAATCCGCTGCGCAGACTCGTTGCGCGCAGACAATTTTTCCGGAAGTCTTTGTAAAGTTTTCATGTTTTCAAGGTTAAAGGAATTCTATTGGAAAATTACAATGACAAAGAATTATTACACAACGGATTGTTGTATAATCGGCTTGTATGAATAATATTTAATTTCGATTGCAATTAAGCCTCCCACCACCCATAAACCGATATTCAAATAAACTTATACGTCCAAAGTTCAGATTCAACGAAACAGTCATGAAACGCGCGCATCCTCGCTGAACTCTGTTGACTAAATTTTATTGTAAAACAATTGGCTCTTGATGTAACAAGAACTGACTGAAAGCAACGTTACTGAATTATACTTTTCAATGCAATGAAATACATTAATGTTACATTGTAAAAATCGCTCATTACCATAAAAGATTGCGTTTCGTAATTCTGAAAGCAAAAAACGGAGAATTTATTTGATAATACAAATTTCGCATTGCGGAACGAAGTAAATTCTATCGAGCGATAATCACCTGACAATGTTTTTTGAAAAAAGGAAAAAAAAAGCGTTTCACACTGCATACAGAGAAACGAATCCATCAGAATGCAGAACGCCGTTTTGCAAATGTGTAGAATATTGCTCGTGCATTAAACGCAAAATTGGAATAATTTATACATCGAATTTATATACCTGTCCGATAACTCAACCTGTACAAGAACGTCCGCGCGTCTAAAAATATCATTTCGTCGGTATCCGCTGAATAGTTACGCATCAACACGACGCGGTTGAAATTGGCGACGAAATAAAAAGGCCATTAAACCGAAATCATTAATTACCCTTATATTCCATCAAACGTTCATTCGCCGGTTCGAGGCCTAAGAAAAACCGAACCAAAAAATAGCTTCCACGGAGTCTCGAGTTAAGAACTAACTTTGTCCGGAAAATACTGACTGGCGCCAAAAAGCGGCAAGGCAAGAAGCCCCGGGATCTAAAAACGATAAATAATAATGCGAAAAGAAGCGCTCGTATATATATATGTAAGAGCGCGCTATTACGTGATTCGGAGCGATAAGTGTCCTGGCGTACACCGGTCACGTAGATTGGCAGCCACGCGCGGCATACGCGGTGCCCTCCGAGTGCTCGCATTATTTCAAAATTCATGCGACGACGGCGCGCAGGATCGAATGGAAAAGGAACGCCAGCAAAGAAGCGCGGCGTCTCTCGTTCTTGCCGATCGGTCGGACACTTTTTCGTCGGCCTGCTCGTAATGACTCGGATCCTTTTGCTGCGTCGTCTCGAATTGAAAATACACGACGACGGCCTACTCTTCGGACGATAAAAAGAGACGATAAGCGCGCCGCTAAAATAAAACGAACGCGCGCGTATACGCGAGCCAACGTTCGTGGAATCGCGATCGAGCGCCTCGAGGACGTTTCATTTTTATGAACGCGCTTTTTAACGGCAAAACAAACAAAAAGCCGCGGATAAAAAGTTATACGCGGACGAACAAATTCTTTCGTTTCGAGCTCATTTCGCGACCATCAATTTGTCCATCTTTGGGGCCCGCTTCGCCGGTCGCTGCGGGAAAAACGATTTCTATCGGCCGATGCCATGACTTATGGCCGCTGCGGACCCGCCGACCGGTCAATTTATTTCAAACCCGGATAAAAATTAATCGCTCCCGATGCTGAATGCCCGCGGAGATTAATCGAATGATTCGCGTATAGAAACGCATTTTCCGTAACGGCCGCTTATTTCGTTTACCGATTTCAAACCGTCTGAGTAATGAGTCATTTCACGTTCGAGTGTTCGGCGCGGACCGCGACGACGCTCTCGGAACAACCCGAGAGACGGAATAGTTCCCGAGCGAGGCTCGTCAAGATTAATGTTCTAGATAGATTACGCCTTTAAATTAGTTCCAAAATGCGCGTGTTATTAATTCACCCGGCGGCAAATATTTAAGAGTGTCGTGAAAATATGTTGCTTCCAATTTAATCGCGTTGCATTGAACTGTGCGGTTGAATTAGTCACTTATCATAATTCGCAAGGCAAAGCCGCGAAATATTTTTGTCTCGAAGTTTTTTTTTTTTTTTGTCTCCACGCAAAAATCAATGTTCATGCGTTTGAAGCGTAACTGTTAGATGCATTAAAATTATATACCATTTTACATTTAGTTTCTCATTAAATAACACTTGATACAGTTTACAGCGTATAATTATACGACTTTTAAAAACATAAATATGTAATATATTATTTACTCGCTTATATTCGTGTTAACTTTTATGATCGAAAACGAAAGTGAAACGAAGTAAGAAGTTACTTTATGGAACAATTTTGTGTACGCGCGAATCATATCGATGGCTAAAACCGTTAGAGACTCGAAAAACATTGGCGTACATTTTTTTACCGTTCAAATAAAACAAAACAAAAAAAAACAAAAACAAAAAAAAAAACAAAAAGCAAAAAAAAAAACAAAAATAAAACAGACAAACCTACAAATTCAACCGAAACACAAAGCAAAAGCGAATTTCATTTGAAAATATCACTCGCGTCAAAAACCGTAAAAACGATTCAACACTTTGATTTCGTGAAGCAAAGTTCCCAACACGAAGTTCATTCGCGCGAACAATCCGAGACAATTGGCGAATTGCATAAGAATCGTCATAGATGGATTTTAGTATAATAGTGGCGCGGCAATTGTGCAAATAGTGACGAAGAAAAATATTTGCTCAGGATAATTCAGGGGCTCATTATCATGGTAGCTGACGGTTGCCCAGGTGCAGGTAGAAATGACGAGCGTAGACGCGTTCGCCATTGAGCGTAAGGAGGGAGATTGATTCGATATGCATAAATTAGAGAGGATAAGCCTTTATTCCGCGTTAAACTCGCACGAGGGATTGGAATTGGAATTGGGATACGCGACGAGGATCGCGCGGCGGAGGGAGGCCGACGCAACAGAAATTGATGACTGCGGGCAAAAAAGATCCAGGGGTCTATAATAATTAATCTTCGACCGTGTAGGTATAACTGTCTCGCTGCGTCCTTGTCTCGCGGGTGCATCTGCGCCTCGCAAACAGCTTCTGTAATGTCATAATTCCGGCCGCTCAGCACGATTCGATTCGCTCGTAGCTACGTCACCTGATATCATTTTTTAGCGGTGCCTTATCAGACCATTCCGAGAAAGTACCTGTACCGCAGGAATGTTAAAACTCCCATTAACTTTGAAGGATTGTACTATTTAACGTACAAGACGGTAGCCCGCAACTCGAAACCCCCGACAAATTAATTGATCTTTAGAAATTGGCTATAGATAAACGCAACGCTTTGCGTACGCGATAACGCTGTCATAATCGGGAATCAGTGGTCGCCAAAAATACCGTCCTGCGTGGAGCAGTTTGTTAATGAAACGTGCTATGGCGTCAGACGGAAACCAATATAAATTCAATACTCATTACTGATAACGGCCTTGTCTTGTTTAGTGCGGATTCACTGAGATTTATCTGATTTTCAAATTACGTTATAATAGTATTTCTTTCAAAATACCGCTCCCTGTTTCCCGTATCTTATACCCATGGGATTAATAATGATTGAAAATCCGTAATTAACTCGAGTGCTTTGCTGATGGTTATTATTATACAGCATCTCTGTCGAAAGGACAATGGCCACCTTGTTTATTGTTTCAATTATTAACGAGTGTCTAATCGAAACTGTCATAGACAGATTGTCATAGATAGGTTTGGAATTTTTGTTTGAAAGGCACGCCACTTAATGGAACAGTTTTCGAGAATCCGCTTATCTACGTGGGGCAGTGAAATATTGCTAATTGGACAGAATATCGTCCGCGTTAAGAGCGGTAAGAAGAAAATGGAAAAGAAAAGCGAAGTGAATTGTTTTCTCGAGTGACAGATATCGATCGGTCACGAACCGAGGTGAAAAGACTGTCAGGTAAATTTTGAGCGCCCGGTCCCTCGTCGGGCAAAGTGACGACGCCTACGTGAATCGGGACCGTTGTATCGTATGTTACAGGATTATCGATAAAACGTCCGACAAGAAATGCGATCGCTTCATCGTATAATAACAAGCGAGCATTCTGCGAGCAAACGATTTTGTCTTCGCTCTAGTCTCCAAACTAATTAATTATTCCAAGAGGTTTGAATTATGGATTTTTCATGCTTGTGCGAGGACGCGAAGAGTCGGGGGAGGGGGGGGATTGTTTAAAGTGAATTCGTCATTAGATATGGACTTATCTCGTTTGATCGCACTGCCCAGACCGTTTGACATTTCTAAAACTGTTACTTCATTTGTCAAATTTGAAGCGACGGTTACAAAAACGTTTTCGAATGAAGAGCATAATTAATAATACGCTCTGATACTGCGTGTTTTGTCTTTTATAACAAATCATGCTTTTTCCGGACTTCTAAGCAATTTTATTTCGACGTAGAGATTACAATGATTGATTTGTAAGTCGCTCGGTTTATGTGTCACTGCTTCGTTCGCGTCAAACAAGGGAAATTAAAATTTTATATTGAGTTTGGAATAGTTTTGTGGATTTTCTTTAATCCCACTTGGTTCCTGGACGTAAAAGCAATTTACCTTATAATTGCTTGTGAAAAATCGTATTCTTTTCAGAGACAACGTAGGTTGTCGTAGAAAATTTAATACCATTAGGAATTCCGATCCAAGTCCTACGTAAATGTTATTTTTAAGCGCTAAGGACATTTCCTTATTATCTAATTTCTATACGTTTATTTGTCAATCTGAATGCTAAAAATACTCACAACGAATGTTGATATACTTATGTTTTATATAATTATAACATTTAATATACATATTAATATCAAATATTTTATGTAACACTAGTTATAATTAAGAACAAAAATTATTAAGTACGAAGCATATACTTGATAAATTTATATAATAATGACTTTTAAACTAGAAAATAATTTGCATATATTTTTACAAATCGCCATTTATATGTTTCCTAAAACAGATATAAAAAGCAATTTATACATTTTTTGTTTTCTTTTGATATACAATCAAAGTCGAGCATAAAACGTAAATTACATCTGCGAACTTTGTAAAGCGATATTTCCTACATACATCATTCTTAAAACGTGATTTTCAAATTTTTAAACGGCTAGTAAAAAAATTTTAATATGTTATTTTAAAAAATTACCGCTCATATTAATACTTACTCAATTCCAGTAGCATAACCAGTTCATCTAGTTAACTAACCAGATAAGGATATGGCTGTATAAAACGTCAAATATTGCTACCGTTTTAATTTTTTCTTGTACAAATCTAGAAATTCCTTGTATGAAATTCATACCCAGACACTTTATATAACACGCTTTATTACTTTCAATTAATTCGGCCTTTTTTTTTTTTGTTTTTCTTATTTCATAAACACAATTCGCGTACAATCAGAAATCGACAAAACGAGCCACACTTTTTGTTGCAAACAAAACCGAGACGCGTATAAATTATATACAAATAAATCGATATAAAAAAGAACACGCGTGATACGCTCATTTCAAGCATCCCAACACAAAGTGTTTGCGAAATTACAATGTTTATAAACGACCAGTTGTTGCGATAATTGCGTCGTTAAGTTGATCGATTGTTTTGGGAAAAAAATGAATGTGCCCATAAATTAACCATATGCTGTTAAATTGCAGAAGACGAGCCCGAGTAGAAAACGAGAGCGCTGGAGTGGCAGAAGAGTCCCAGCAGTCGGGATACGGCGGCGTGGGCAGGGCCCGAGAAGTTGACGAGGACGAGGAACTGAGCCCCGAGGAGGCGCAGTCGCTGCAATCCGCGACTGGGGTTCAGGCCCCGAACGAGACCGGCGACCCGGAAGTGCACAAAAGGGTCGCGGCCGTGCAGGTGCAGGTGCAGGGCATGGAGGGCGACTGGCGAGCCTACTGCGAGCATCCGCTATCGGTCGCCACCGCTGCGATGCTGAATCTACAACAGCAGCATCAGGTGTCCGCGGTCTCCGGCCACGCCGAAGACCCGGGCGCCGCCTCCTACGTATACGAGTACTACAAATTACCCGAGAAGACGGCCGACGTTAAACTCCCACCAACGCATGAACTGTGGTCAACGTGAGTTTATCATCATTTGTTTTTACTCGCGCGAAAGTATTTTTAGTTAAACATCGTATTAACTTTTATTTATATTGTATATATATAGATACACGATAGACATTATTTTACGAAGGATAAAGACTGTCCGAGTTAAAATTTTAAGCCTTCTTTGAACCTCGAGAAACGCAGAAATTTGTTTTAATTTCGGCCTTCTTTCAGCGGAAGTTTCCATTTTCGCACATTTTGAGGATTAAAGGAGACTCGAATTATTTTCACTAAAATTTTGAAACATATCGTTTTAACTTTGAATGCTGTATTCTCGAATGTAATTAAATATACACTTATTAAGCAAAAGGAAAGGGGAAAATATCTAATTCGAAGAGATAAAATGATATGCGACTCGGGTGCTTGGTTCATTTGGTCGAAAATTTGAAACAAAAAAGTGAAACGATGGAAATATGAGTTCATTATACGCTACTTGTTCGGTCAATCTAAGAATTTCTATCGGACCAAATGAAGTCCATGAATTGGTTATATTTAGAAATAGAATGATTTTTAATGAATCTTATCTGCCGATTGGAAAAACCAGAAGTGATACATCTGAATTACGTAAATTTCGTTAGCTTTATCACAACACCCTCGATTTTCGAGCGCCATCCGAAACGTCTGCCGACATCAACGTTCGCCCACATACGATCCCAAATCCATGCGATTCTTCCACTTCGTTCTATTTTTAAATCGTTCTCCGGGTTTCGTGTCACCTTCCTTATTTATTACCGCGACTGTGGGGACACGCACATTTTCGGACGTGTTGTGGTTTGAAGGGTACACGATGTGAAATTTGTGATCATTTTAAATGACTAATGTGATGAATTTCAAAACTACAAGATTATCAGCCGATCGGTTTTAATTAATCGATAGGCAATTTTGCTAGATGAACGGAAACAAGTTTTTTCCTTTATTTATATATATTTTTTTTTTTTTATTGCAACCGAAATCACACATTGGCCGTTATCGTTACATACTTTCCTCTGACTTTTGGTAAACTGAAAATGTTGCTCATTGTCTTATAACACGAATAATATTAGAATCCGAAATGAACGTAAATAACACCGAATTGCAATTCAAATGGTATTACTCATACAAATCTGAAGTCGATTTTTTCGAACAAACAATCGCAATTAAGAACGAAGGTGACAATCGATAATAATTTCATATCTTTTTTCCTGCTTATCGTCGCATAATAGAATGGTTGCAAACTGAACAAAAGTTAGACGTTCCTTGCAAGCACATAATGCGCTATTAGTTGCTCGCTCGGGCAATTACGCGTGGGAATATACTACTTAGCATTGCGATATACATTTATTATAATAATCGGTGTACTAACGCGTGTGAGTAGGTGTCGATACGAGTTCTTTCGCGTCAAAATGACAGCGTAGATAAACGAAACAACGCGCGCGTACGCTGACACTCGTTATTTCGTGCTGGCGCAAAAGTGCCTTGTTACGTTTGCGTTTGGCTCCGGAGTCATGTAAACAACACATTTGGCAAACAGCTCCAATTTAATTGCTCCGTTAAGTGATCGGATTTTTTTTGCGACTTTTTCGGTGCACCATCATCTTTGTTACGACAACAAGCATTATTTTGTTTTACGTATGAATGGGCAACGTAATAAAATAAAAGAATACGCGTTTTCAAATTATACACCATTTGAAAAGGTGCAATTATTTGGCCCGTGTATTGTATGCTTTCGTATGCACGTATATTATACATTTCTGCGCGTATTTGTATAATTCCGAATATCATGATTATGGAGGAAGTATATAATTTCAAAAGATGCAGTTGGTATGTTATTCTACTTTTTCACACTGTATTTGTAATTACGATTATGCCGAAATTTCGAATCATACGTAAATCTAACTTCATATATATATATACATATGTTCGTACATAGAAACGAAGACGTTTTCAGAAGTGTTATGTTTTAATATAAATAATAAATGTAATTGACTTGTAAATAGTATGATTAGAAACTATGTGCGTCAAAGGTTTGAATGATAATAAAAGTATCTATTTATTGCAATCGTTGTATTTGTTTTCCAATGCAATATGTAAATACGTAATATTCATTTAGTACTCTTAATTGCATGTGTATTGAAAACATTTACAATAATTATTTATATTGTATTAATTTTTCATTCATAATTGCATTAACTACACATAAGTATGCTGTAAAATTCTTTTCTTCTTACTGGATATTATACTCGTGTATCATATAATTTTGAATTATATTTCATTTTCGTTTTTCCCCGTCATATTGTTAACGTCGTCCGGAATATATATAAAGGTATACAATTACTGTTCGACACGAGGGCTCTTGTACAGTTTTAATCATCTTAAAATCTTTATATATTTTATTTGCGAGTAATCTCAAGTAATCACGAGTGAATATTTTACTACGAAAAAAAAGAACCACCAAGTTCGAACTAATTGTATGCAAACCTGTACATATATATATATATATATATATATATATATATATATATATATATATTATTCGTCATGATTGATCGCGCGAAATCGCGTCATATTTTATTCATGAGAGCGAATCGAAAGGAAATTGTCAAAACCGTAATAAAGACTTAACGAGATGGACGTGAACAAATTTTAATTGCCCGAAAATTCAACTTTTACGCTCACACTTTTGACGCGCTTAATGTAACTAAGGCATCCAACCAGATGCGACGTGAATAATTCGCCGACAAGAAAATTGTTTACAAGACTTATAATTACAATTAAGGAGTCCTGCGTTGTTTACCCTTTGGAACCGCGAACGCGGGTATCAAATGAAGTGCAATCATAATGAGAGAAATTTGCACCTGAGAACCCGCCATTTATAATGCTATTCGCAGTCGTCGTATTTCGTAACCCGATAAAGCTAAACCTCGCTCCTTTTGTAACATAACGCGTCGATACGGTTACGATCGCGGCCGATAATCGCGGCGGTTCAGTTCCTTTCGACGATATCATTAATGTCTTTTCGAAGGCGGACTATTTTTTCACTAAAATATGATAAAACATTTGCAATTTCACTTCAAGATAAGACCCAGCTAGTAAATGGTACTTTCGATACGACGGAAGAAATCTGCGAATTAGATTTATTCCAAAAGTTCCGTCTCAGTGGAAGGAAAAAAAAAAAACAAAAACCGTGTGCTTTTAAAATGCGATCTATATATGATACTTTCATTCGTCGTGTTCAATAAATATTCAGTTTCAAATGTTAACAAACAACTTGTACATACATATATATATATGCGTATCATAAATCATACGCATCGAAATTATCATTTGAATAAATTCATTTCTTTATTATAATTCGCATTTAAATGAAAAAGTCGCTTTCGAAAATATTTTTTCGACTAGACGTTTGCAATGTTTATTATAATAAAGCCGTTATTGTTATTTGATTCACGTTCGTATTGTCCAATTGCGTTTACAAATTTAATTATAAATTATTTTATCACGTTCATTTGCATATCATATTCATTTTATATCATACGCTGTCAGTACCATTTCAACGAAATATGAATTGAAAATGTATACGGTATGAAAAATGATATTTTGTCAATTCTATCATTCTTATTTTTAAATTCGGCATTTCGAAGACGGTTATATAACAGTATAGAATCGTATAATATATGCAACGAAATATAAAATTGAAATAAGTATAGTATTATTTCATGTAATCGAACGTTTTAAAGTGATACGTTGAACAACAAATAGTACACAAACAAATAATACAATAATTATTCAATTTTATAAAAGAATATGCCGTTTACATATAAATTACATGTTTATTACTGAATCGAACACATTTTCGTATAAATGTTTGCAACGAAGTATACATTCATTCTTAGAGCGAAATAAATTGTTGTCGCGTTTGCTTCAATTGTAGCGCGATTAAAATAAAAACTTCAGTTTTGTCGTTATATATGTGTAGTTAGCAAACGCGAGCACCGCGCGGCAGTTATCGTGCCCGCGACACAACAATAATGTCGTTATGCCCACGAAATATCTCTTATATGCTCCATAACTACAGCCCGAATGGATGTATATGTAAATGCACGATTCCAAGCAAGTAGATTTATGAGGAAAATATCTCGCCCGGTACATAGGGAGGAGTTAAGTAACGAGTGTTGATATTGCACAACTTTTTTTATACGCGCGCGTTGCGCATAAACTTGTGTGTGTATATATATATATATATATATATATATATGTAGAAAGTTATTAAAACGCGCGCGACGATTACGAACAATAGAAGGAAATGCAAAAATCATTTGAAAACGTAAAGAGAACGCTATTTTCAACTTGATCAAGCATTCAAATCTCTGACACTGATTTAAATTCTCTTTCACTATGTTGCATATGTCGTTTGACGCAGCAGCAAACTTTTTTGTTCGACTTAGAAATAAATTGGCCGTCACACGCGAGACGCTACACGCCTATACCCGAGTCAAATAATAAATCACAAAACAAACATAAACTGATCCTCGATCAAATGACCGAGAAGACGCGACAGAGTCCGAGATAAATTGTTTTAAAACAAAACGAAGCAATATTTCGTTCGCGCGTATTTACGTGTTATGTCAATTTCCTTCCGGTCCATTTGCTCGGTTTGCAAACTATCTTTGCTCTCATGGCGAACGCTGTCACCCCATTTCCTCGGGGGTCTTATTTCAAGCCTCCAGCGACGGAGCTACCTTTCTCTCGGCGTCTTCCTCGCTCTCGATTCGCGAGGGTATAACCCTATGATCTCAGTTTTGATTTATATCGGTCGCTTAGCATATTTTGTAATTTACTGTTGAGAATCCTCAACGTACGAATTTGAAAGAGTGAACAAGAAAAAGAAACAAAATGGCGTCGGTAGCTTCTGTTAGCGACACCGTCGCCACGGGGAAATACCGCGCGCTAATCTTCCCTCGCATCTGTCTTTGTATCTCGTCTCGTTCCCCGGGCACGATAGCATCTCGACAATTTGTACGACGCGGGATCGTTAAAACTCCCATCGAAAAGAAGTAGAAGCGTACGTGTTGCGCACTCGAGCGGACAGCGCAACTTTAATCCAATTTCATTGTCGCCTGGCCCAGCTCCATCCAGAAGTCCGCGCGTCATGCCGCTACGATGTAACGCACGTCTGAAAACGCGCAGCATCGTACGGTATGATCGTGCTATCGGTAGCCTGTAATCGAAAATCATTTCTGGCTTGAAACGTCGGATGAACGGCGACTATATCCGATTTGAAAACGCGAGAGAGTTACAAGTTTTGGGAAAAATGTATAGTCGCGCGTTGAACCGTTGCTTTTTGTTATACAAGAAGAATAATAGTTACTACACTGAGAGGAATTTGGTACACGCACAGAAATATTTCGTTGAGACGAACAAATTTTGTTTCATTCAACAAAGAGTTTTGTTAGTTTTGTCAGATCAAATAGTTTTATCAGATCAACAAAATATGATTCAACTTCGATCATTTTGTTGATGTTTTTTATTTCAATCAACACTCTAATTTTGTAAAAGCATATTAAATGCTTTAAAACGAAATATCAACATTACGAAATATTGTATATATCACAGACAAATTGACAAAATACGGTTAACAAAATATTTTTTTTAATTCAACTATATCATTTCTATGCATGATAGTAAAAATTAGCATGAATTGAGTATTACGACTGAATACTGATAATTTTTAGCATGTTTCGTGTCAAAATTTTGGATAAAATATGTTAAAAATGTTACATATAACACAAAAAGTGTTAAAAAATCGTACAAAATGTGTTAAAAATTGACACGAAACATGTGAAAAATTATCATTCGTCAGTCGTAATGCTCAATTCACATAATTCGTGCTAATTTGTACTATTAAATTTCTCTCAGTGTATGATTATACATATTATAGTCATATGAATTTTCGATCGTCGCTAATTTGAACATAAAAATATACCGAAAATTCCGCTATTTTTACTGCAAATTCTCGCTTTGTTCAATAGTTATTGAACTGGACAGTGATCGTTTTTATATGAAATCTGTTCTGTGTGTGCGCATAATTATTAACGGTATTTCATTAACTCACGTTTACTTCGATTAATGAATACTGAATAGGGGTAATAAACAAATTTTGTGTGCAACATCCTGCGGAGCAAATAAAGATTAAATCTAATACACAAAAAATGCGTGTAAGAGCTATTCAGTTAAAATGCATCAATGATTAATTTGATTGCGCAAGTAGCCGTGCAATGCGCGATAAAAAATAACTAATGCAATACACTAAGAAACAGTGCATTGTTTTATTTATGATAATACACTTCTCGTAATTATTCATATTAAGTCGCTATCGTTTTTGCAAAATTGTTATTGGATATAAAAGTCTTGTTAGCAGAAACCAGCGTGTATAAAAGAGTTTTAAAAATAACTTGAATTTGTATATTATGCAAATGGTTGAAAAAGCATTTATAACCAACACTTTTGAAACTTTGAAAAAAAAAATAGCCCCAATGCAACTGCCGGCGTTCGCCTATCGCCACGATAGCAATTCGACTTGTGTGAAAAAAGTTGCACGTGTGACAGCCGAATTCCAACTATATCGGGTGGATATTTTTAAAAGTGAAAGGATAAAAATAAAATTGCTTTTTTCCGTTACGCTAATTAGTTAAAAGGTGTTTATAAACTTTTGATACTTAAATCCAAAGTTAAGCCCGAAGGTAATTATTTAATTGAACGCGAAATACCAAAAACATTAAAATATAAACGATTCTCAATCATTCCGTAGCATGCCCGTGGTAATTTAAAGCAAACGAAAAATGAAATAAAATAAAAAGCCAATGCTTCATTACATTCGCGCGTACATTAGTTTAACTCGGGTTTATATTTAATTAATGAAAATAACAAAGACCATAATTAACCAGCTTGTCAAAAGAATTCAGAAGCGAATTCCTCGAAATCGAAACTTCGCAACGACTATTACCGCGGGTATAAAATCGTAATATCGTCTTTTATGTTAATTATTGCAGTGTTGCAATTCACTGCATCTACAGAAATATTATTAGTGATATTTTTTTGCGCGTGACCTTTTCGCCGAGCAGCGTAGTCAGATGCAGTAGCCGCGACAGCGCGAGAAATCCCTTGAAATTATGACCACGGTGAATTCTTATTCTGCGTTAATTTCGAATTATTTGTATATCCATCGTGCATCCTTCGAGTTTAGCTTCGCCTCGGACCGTTCGTTTTAAATTTATCATCAAACCCGTGCCTTTACAATCAGCAGTTTTATTCGCGCTTTTTTACAATTTTAAAAACGCCCGCTATTTCGGGACATCTTGAATAATCGTCCAACGATCGAGGTATGTTTGAAATTGCGAAACGCCAACCGTGTGTAAAAACACACGTGTGTCCGTCTAGACGGGTCGTAAAGAAGACAGAACGTCTTTACGATTCAAATTTCGACGATCCCCCCTCCGCCGTCGGCTCGTTCTACGATGAATTTTATTACGCGCTAATCGACCGAGGTATAAAATCGCGTAAAAACACATCGAGCGGATTTTGTATTTCCATCGACCATAGTCGTAATGTGTCGTGCTTTATTGACGCGTGAAATTTGATTGATAAAAGCGATTCGGGCCTCGCATCCAGCTTTATTATATTTTCGAATCGATTTTTAGATCGGTATAAAGACCTTACGCATTGAATTCAATCAAATTAATCGCATTGTTTTAGCAGTGTATAATGTTTTGCATAAAGTATAACAACATTTTGATTATGTGTTGATAACAAGTCTGATTGGTGTATCGGCAAAAATCGTTTTATTATATTATAAATTACATTAATATTCTAATTAAAACGTTTTATGTAACGCACTTGTTGAAACAGCGCGAATAATTCTGTATGAAAATTAATGCGAGAGACAAATATTACAACTTTAACGTATATTCATGCTTTTGTTTACAAATTTTATTTTCACACCAAGTTGTGTCATAATAGTACCGACTGCGCTTTGAAAGCTGAAATTATATGTTATCAATCAACTTCAGATCGACACACGGATCACCCATAATGTTGTCATAAATCGTACAATTATCATAATATTTATTCATATCTCAATTAATCCAGCCGTAATCAAATTTCTATTATCCCTATCACGCGTCTCTTAAAAGATCAAACTCGGCTTTAGAAAGCTGAAAAGTTTTTCAAAACGTATTAAAATTAAAATTCGTTTGGCTCAATTGCAGATACATTGTTAAAAAATGCAATCGAGCGTCATAAACGCGATCAACAGTCTGACGTGTCCGGCCGACTTTACGACACCCGTGTGGCTCAATATAATGTGATTATAATTGACACTATCGTTAATTTACGACCGAACGAAAAATTACTCGTTACGTTTATTCACATTTTACAATCGATCGGTTACACATGCCGGTCAATAAATAAGTCGTCAGTCGTGCAATTAATGCACCGAGACATGAGAATCGCGATAAATCTTTGAAATTAATCGCCGTCGTCGATGGTCGAAAAGTCACTGACGAGGAAGAACGCGACGGTGCAGTGCGCGTGCGGGGGTCAGAGTTGAATGGCGCGGATGGTTTTTAAATAAACAAAAATATGCGACGAAAAGTTTGAAATAAAAGAACGGCGGGGAGAAAAAATGTCTGCGGCGTTAATCCCTGCCGCGGAGGAACTATTCTCGCGACTTTTACCGTTAGCAGGAATTTTGAAAAATCGAAACATATTGCAACGGTATTCAGTTAAGTCTGAGAGAGAGTCACGGAGGTGAAGGCACGCCACTTGATCTCCGCGAACCGACGGGCGACAAAAACGGCGTAAGATAAAATGATAATGCCCCCGCTTGCTTATTGTTTTTATTGCCAAATAAATAACGCCGCACGAGAAAAACCAACGGATGACTAAATAAAGAGACGCGGTATCTGACGGAGGTTCTAATATGCCATTTATATATATATATACACACAAACATGTTTGTGTTCATCGCAGATATTAAAGACTATATATAAGTGTTGATGAGGGAAAACCACAATGAGTTATTAATGCACGAATCTCGTTTGTTATGACATAAACGACATAAAACATAATTATTAAATATTTTGCTACCACGACATTAAACAAAATGTGTATAAAACCAAAATGTTTGGAGATACCTAGAATCTAAAGTTACACGTTTTAAATATTACAGAAAGTTTTTTATAATCTCCTAATTTAATTTTGACTAATAAACCACGTTAATTACCAATCTCATAAAGGAATAGGACATAAATGATATGAAATGATATTAGACACGTAAACAGCTATTAAAGATTACGGTGGGAGAGAAGTTTCTTAAACAATTACCGCGCTATTTCTCTAAGTAAGAAAACGCGAAATAAATTGATTTAAGTGTTCTTTTTACGAGTGATCTTGAAATTAACTGCAGCTTGTAATTATAAACGAAATTTAACATTCTGTCTATGAGTATTTATCCTATACTTGTAACCGTGGCTGTTATTTTTTGCATTAATTTAAAGTCGCTTTATTCAAATATTTATAGAAATAACTTGTAAGCATAAATGATATTCGTAAGTTAACAAAACGTGTAAAACCAGCGCGCTTAAAACAGTGTATCCTTCAAAGCTCAAAATATCAGAACGAATTTAAAACATCGCCGTATAAACATAAATTAACATAATATTTTTTGCGATATAAATAATTATCGATAATGATTTTTTTCGTACAAAACGAGCGAAGATTAATGGGCATAATTAAGTAAAACTCTCTTTAAGCAGACTGATTAGACGGCGATCGGTTTTTGAACGATCAGCTCGAAGGGAACAAAGCGCGCGATAAAAAGTGAGAGAAAAGCTTCGGCTGATCGTGTCAGACACCTTAGCGCGGCTGCGCCTTAACCCGCAACGTCCGGTCAACGCACGCCGTCAAGGTAGCACTCGCCGCTTGTCGCGAATTTATACGTCGCGTCGGCCAATTAGTCGAGCTTACGGCTAGTTCTTAAGCGATGACCATGAGTGAGTCATGAAAGGCGCGAATTAAGAACACTGCGAAAAGACAAACACGAGGCATCGGAAAATAATTTCGTGAGGCTTTTTGTTTTACTCATATGTAGGTGTATATATATATATACATGGCATTACAAAAGAAGAGATTCTTTTTGAAAGTTATAGACAGAGAAACAAGTATTCAAGATATTACGGTTTAGATGATAAATATAGAGCCGAGCGGTGCAATCAGAAATGCTGTCGGTAATGTTTCTTAACTTTTTATTTTATTAATTACAACAACGCTGCTTGATTTCCAATAATTCATTGCAGCAGATTTCTTTTCACTCCAATTTCTGAAGTAAAAATCTATTAAAAGCACTGTCAATATATACCAGAAGTATCCAATGTTTATTTCCACACGAATACGCAAACCAACATAAGGATCGAGTTCATTCTGTATTGCTTTGCCTAGTTTATTTTCCGAAAGACTATTTTGATATGCTCCAATCTCAGTTATTATTCAAATACTTGATTTTTATTCCTTATATAATTTGTAGTGTTTATTTACTTTTTTATGCGAAAATAAACGTTGGATCCTTCTGATACATATTTTTCAATCACATATTCGGTTGATCGAATTTATATTAAGAAGCGTTATTGCCTGGTAAAAATACATTTCTGAAATGTAATTTTGATTTACTTTATTATTAAAAAGAGAGAAAAAGAAAGTAAACGCCGAAGATAATTATTGGATTAAATATATATCTCAAATAAAAGGAGCACATTTTTCATCACAATCATGTTAATGTATTCGTGCAAAAATGCACGATCGAGAGGAAGTCGATAATTTATGCGGCTATTCGAATGTGATTAATTTGTTCAGCATTTTTTGTCTCGCGGAAAATCAATTTGTTTCGTGTTCGGAGTTTCTTTCCCGGAGACTTTAACGAAGGGACAAGCGCGATACGAGTGACGAGGTGGCGCGAACGGCTCGAATCGTAGCAGATGATAAAACGAACACCAAGGAGTCGCGAACACGCAGTGTGTTCATCTTATTACGTGTTTCGTTTCCTGGTTATCGTCGCAAGGGAATCTAACAAAATGTTAGTTATATGTCTACACGTGGATGCGAGCATTTGTACGCGAAGTCAATATTTCTTTGGTCGGAGACAACGTTTGGATATCAATGATTTAATTAATGTGGTTTCCGATGAGAAGCCACGCTGTGATGCACGGAAATACGGTACTTTGTAAATTATTAGCAATGGACGTGAAATTTTATAGACGCGGTAAAAAAAGATCGCATAAATTAATATAGCTATCAAGCGACTCTTGCACATAGTTTCGATGCTTTGACGACTTAGTTTATGAATTATTAACGGGCTCGAAATTACGTTACGTCAGCTGTTTTAGTGCAATCGTATTATACCTAATGCGTTTGGTGGGGGAACCAACAACTTGAATTCATGGTGTTACTATCGGAAAACATTCTTTAACTCTACATATATTATTTGTATTTTTCTGTGTCTGAAAAACACCCGCACTCTGCTTGCAATGTATAAACTTATAATTTGATACTCGAAATGATAATCTCCAAAGTGACATAATCATACATATATTAGCGTATTAAATTTCATGACTTCAAAAATTATGTAAAAAGCACGGATACGTGCATAATTTAATAAGAAACCATCTGAAATCACGCGAATCCGCGAGGTTAGCATTTTTTATCGCTAATTACAGTCCGAAATGAAATAAAACCAAATGATAAATGATCAAATTTTAATCACCATTCATGTTTTGAATTATTACTATAACTGTTTACCTATACAGATTAGACTGTACTAACGGGTCTCACAATTTAAATACCGTGATACTAAATAAATTAACTTTTGTAATCACACGTTAAAGCGGTTGTTACACTATCGGTACAAGTTGTTCCATATAATATTTGAAATAGTTCTATGCAATTCAAACGAATTTGCGCTTATGAAAATGTTAAAGTGCAACTAAATTGCCTTATAAACCTTACATTTTAAATCTATGGTAATTGGACTGTTTTTATAAATTTCAGATTAAATCATACGTATTAAGATATTATACAATAATGAGGTACACATATAGAAAAGTATTAATAATTAAGATTTAAATGTCAGAATGTGATTAATTTAAAGCATGCATTAAATAGTAATCGTACAATAATTAACAATCGACGTATTGCATTTGTGAAAAATCACTTATTACAAATGTTGATTAACAATTTATTCCGCAAATAATAATCACTATTACACGAAGAAAAATAATCTGCAAACAATCAATATATAAATAGTAACACTAGGATATTCTTGAAAATACTATAAAAATGTATATATACTAATGTAATAAAATGATGAACCCGCATAATAATTTATTACAATTATGCAGATTTTTGGTATATAATATAGTAACTTTATAGTATTTTCAACCATATTCCACTGTTATTATTTATAACAATTTTTTCTATTTATTTTTCTCAGCGTATGATTCTTTTTCAATAACAGAATTAGATACAATTTGTTCATGAATCCGAGTATCAATTGCACGCCTATATCAATTGATTTTATTATTGTTAATAATTTCTAATTTTAATAATTCGTTTAATCGCACTTTTTAATTCTATTCTTTTCAACAAAATTAATACGACAAACATATATATATATATATATATATAAATATGTGTGTACAACAAGTACACAGTATAAAAAATTATCGCGAGTTGTATTTACGATGTAATAACTACTCCCCAAGACTGGCTTACGTACATGCAAATAGTTCATTAACAAAAAATTGTGCGAATGATCGCATCTAAGCAACGAATTAACAAGCGACGCGAGTAGTCGTGGTTACGCGGGTATACGCGTGCGTGCGGATTCTTACAAATTACGAAAACTGTAAGCGGAGCAGAAGTCAGCGTAGGCTGACATTGGCGGTGGTCAACCTACTCTCGTGGCCTCTGACCCGCTCAAAGGCACGCTGTGTCACGTCGTAAAACAAAACGGGCCTGCTAAACCAGAAAGCTCCTCCTTATGCTCGACACGTAACACGCGAGCGCGCGCTCTCGTTCATTTAAATTTACGATTATAATATTATTACCGCGTAAGCCGGTGACAATGCCGCTCGCGGTCTCTTCTTTATTTCAGCCTCGGTGTTTCTCGTCTCGGCCAGTTTCTCCCGTTTTCCGTTGTTTCCGAGCGAATTCAGAGAGGGTCACGGGCAAGAGTCACGAGCCTTGTTACGCACTCCCGGCACACGGCTATCTGTACGCGTACGTCAACTTGAGTGCCTTTTCTACTTCAAACGGTTGATATAAGTCATCCGAAATGTTCGCGACAAAAGCACGCGCTACACAATCGTCTCTAAAAATGGTAAAATCGTACTCGAACGTGAAACGAAAATCGCTTTTGGTATCGGTTGCTCGCCATTGCACTGTCAAACCGCGTGTATTATTGTCACATATTTTATGTCCGGGTTTTGAAACGCGTGTGTACCGTGTTTTATTCTATAAATTATGTCGTAATTTTCATTGTACAATAACATTTTAAGTGTGCAATAATTGCGAGTTAAATTTACTACGTTGTTTACTATTCTAATTGTATTTATATTAAATATCCGATTATATACTTTTTTTTTTTATTAATTTTGTTATCAAATTGAAATTAAACTTAATAAACAACAAATCGTCAAATAAGTATTTATTAAAGTCGGCTTTTAGAGCCGATGTGAATTACTTAAATTTCTTGAATAGTATTCGATAAATAATCGCTGAATTCATAGCGATACGAATAAAGTACATCGATATATTATCACCCACGACGATATACAAGTGAAAATACCATTCTGTCATCGGTGATAATTTCTTCAAACTTTACAATAGCTGATTAATTCGTAAAGCCACCGGCTATTTTCTATCATAATTTAATGTCAATGAGCAGCGAGCATGCATTCCTTGAATTAGACGTTTGACAAATGACTCAAAATCGTGACACGCGCGCGATCGAAACCAAAACCGGAAATCGGATAAGGCTTCGGCTAGGGTGGGGCGACGAGTATAATGGTCGCGAAATTCAAAAACAGAGACTCGAACGCGCGGCTAAAATGTAAGTAAATGAAACTAGAAATGCAGAACTGGCTCGACGTGAGACCGCGGCACTTGACTTCTTTCATCCGGGTCGCTTTTTTTAACTCCCGCCGCCGCTCTGCGTATCACATATACAATGCGTAACTGCTGTTTATTTCATTATACATGCCTCGTGCTCCATGATTCACGAGAATTTCACTTAAACGTCACAATTTTTGAGGAGCATCGCGTTCGTTTTAATTTTGCCACGCACTTTGACTTGGAAATTATGCACCTCAAATATTTACATGCATTAAAACTCCACGTGTTTAGAACATACTCTTTTATTTTATTATTTAAGCATTGCCGTGCAAAGGGAAGAATCAGTTTAACAAATTATACCAAATTCGAAAACATCGCAAGAATAAGCAATCTGATTGAAAAACTTCCATATCTTCCAACTTGGTCTTCAGTTCCTCGAATTATTGTGTCAAAGGATCTGAAATTAAATGTTTTTATAGTTTGATATATCTACACTGAAATAAATAATCCTGCAAACTTTACCAGACATTATATGGGGAAAATGTAAATAAATACCTAAAAATATTATTATTTTTATCAAATTTTATGCTAATTTTTATCACATTTATTCAAGTTTTAACCATAATTTATCATAATTGTTTACATTTTTTCCCTTTATCCCATGTTTACAATATAGTATGGTAAAATTTGCAGGATTATTTCTTTCAGTGTAATAAATATGATTAAAAACGCATTCGCGTTTATGTGAATTTTTACTTAACTTCCTCTTTTAAAATAATATTATAACTGATTGATATTTTTATAACGGTATTGTTTCATATTTAAATTGGATTTGTTTAACTCGCGTTTATCTTGTAACTGCGTACGATATGAATATTTTTTATTGCCACGGCATGATTCTCCAACAGTTTTTCACACGCGATATGGAAAAAGGCAAAAACCCTAGATCTCTATATATATTTATAGGTATCCTTCTTTTTGAATATGTTTTGAGCTTGAGCCGCGGATTAGCATGCATTATCGTACACTTGGCACTCGAATTGCAGCGGATCCATTTCATTTAAGCCAAATTCATGGGGCTGTCGCGTTGGCCCCGGGTTACGGCTACGTCGTCCTTGTTTTGGTTTGATCGCATCCTTGTCTGCGAACCCCATCAAAGTGCAAAGGCAAGGCATCGAAGTCTTAGCATACGCGCAAAGACGAGACGAGAGATCAGGTATCAAGTGAAAAAAAAGCCATTGTATAGAAGCATCTGACCGTGGGGTGGGCATCACCGCGACACTCGTAGCCGGTGCCGAGACGCAACTCGAGGGTTTTCGTGCGAGCGCCCGACAAGGACGGGAAATCAAAGGAAACGGAAAGGGCAAGATCGCATGCACCGAAAGCGTTGGCAGTTTATAAGGGTCCGGGTATTGTGGATACGCATTATCATGCTAAATATAACATGTTAACTACTTCACATAATGGCGCGCTAGGCTGCGGATCTCGTACACGACAGATTTTACGAGACGAGTGAAAGTTCGAGAAATGCTCCATGCCAGTCCTCCATCGGATGACAACGATTTTCAGTTAAGGTGCACGGAAAGAATAGTTTTAGCAGCAAATACTATATTAATAGTAGACGTTGGATGAAGCGTTTGGAAATAAATATATTGTTCCGTAATACTATATAGGTTACTATATAATATATTAATTTTTCGTAGGATATTTGCAATATTGAAATTGCAAAAAGTAAAGTCCTTACTTTTAAATACACCATCCTACGTGTAGTAGTAAATATAGTAAGTTTTGATAAATCGTTCTTTCCGTGTGTATAGAGTTAATGTCTTTCGTTGGTTAATAACATTATAAAAACATTCGGTAATACTGTAAACGAAATTATATAATTTTCTTTTAATTTCATTTGAAGAACTTGTTAATTTTAAACAATTGCAATTAAAATGTACGCAGAGAAAAGTTTTCTTAATTCAACCAAAATTTCGTTTATTTAACAACATTTTGGTTGAATCAACAAACTATTTTCTGCGCGTGTGAAAAATCGCAGTAAACTATTTATGTGTGCAATTTTTATTCGACTTCAATGACGACAGTATATTAGTAAGAATTTATACGTTAATCCTACATCAAACCAAATTTTAGCATACTATCTTTGATTGTAAGGATCACGTTCTGTATCGTTAATTTTATTAGAAAACCGACAATGGGCTTTTCCATTTAAAACTTCCGGCGTGAAAACGCGCAAAATGATTTGGTTGGCGATAAAAATCACTGGGAATCGATTTTGTTCGTAATATCAGTGCCTAATGAGACAGATAGGGAACAAACCAGTTTTTTGAGAACCTGTTATTAAATAGCTCGGCTACCAGAAGAAACCTAACAATGTTTAGCATCCGTTAGTCCGAGGCAGAAAATGTGACCTCGTAAACACACGGGAGTCGAACCACTTGTCAAATCAACTCGATAAAGCGCCGAAAGTATTATGCATTACTCACCTTTGTTGTGAGAAACACTCATTTAGTCGGGACCTGTTTCGTTTGTCGTTTTAAATACACTTAGAAAACAAATCATAATTTCAGTCTTTATCCTTGTTTTTCTTTCTCAACTCACCCGAGTGCAATTAAATTTCACGCATAAACAAACAAACAAACAAACAAACAAACACTAAAATTATTAACAATCAAACCCCTTACGATTAACAAATAAACCCCTCAAGGTTAATAAACAATTGGGTCGTAAAAGAACCCGCGGCCATAATTCAGGAATGTCGTACAGATTTGATCCGTTTATCGAGTCGAATATCGCATTGTTCCTCCCCTTTATTCGGTTCTGCTTATTAACTCAAACGTATAGTCCTAGATGAGATCAAATTGTAACATTTTCGAATGAATACACATGAATGCGAAATGTTGTTCTGTTGAAGGGGTGTGATGGGTCAGAAGCTGCTGGTGCAGGAGGCGCCTGGGACGGGCTCGACGAATCGTATAGAAGGCAACGAAGGATCTGGCGGAGGGGAGTTGCACCACTTCTTGCATCAATACAACCAACAATCGCATAGCCCGGGACAGAGCTTGCAGAGCGGGCTTCCGCTTCCGCTGAGTCCGCAATCGCTGCGCCACGACGGCTCCTCCGGCGGCGGCATCGCCGGCGTCAAACGCGAGCCCGAAGACTTGAGTTCCTCGCGAGCGGGCAGCAACGGACAGACCAACAAACGACATAAGCAATCCCAACCGGATAGTCCAACGCCGCCTGGAATGTATCACCACCATCAACATCAGTTACAGGTAATTCTCTTTTTTCGTTTCGTTTTTGTTGGTTTGCTTTGTTTTTCTTTTTTTTTCCCCATCATCTTCAAGCGCAGCTTCATTGCGGCGACCGGTTAATTCATCGGCTTCTTCGGAAATATTGATTGAAATATTGGAGAGATCGGTGGAAATTGTTCGCCTTGCTGCAGGAAAATGTTGATATTTATTGACGGAATTCCTCGAAGGTTGCATGGGTAAAATATTGATGAAAGTTGTGACGCGAGTTGAATCTAAATTTGGAGCAACGAGTCGGCTTGTAGCGAGTGCAAAAAGCAAACGAGTTGTTGAGGTTCTTGTTTGAATTTGTAATAATGTTGGTTTGCGGTTGTTTATTGATGCTATTGAAGTAACCGTTGGTACAAATTAAACGCGTGTTTATGCGGATTCGCGCAAACGTATATACGCCATTAACTATAATTCAATTATATGAATATGGATCGTCGGTCATAATTCATTTGGAACGTTGAGCAAACGCGTTAAATGAAAAAACCGAATCGGTTGATGGACGTGACAAATTAGAAACGATCTTGAACTGAACGAAACGTTCAGTCGATTTAATAACAATCCAAAGTGTACGGTGACACGTCGTGAATGTTATAACCGAGCAAATATTGTCTAATACAAAATTCGGCGCTATTACAAAACCGATTATCAAATTAACGCCGTGTGTGTGAATGCAGAAAAGTTTGTTTAATGTTGTGACGATTCAAAGTTTGATGATCAAATTAAAATAAGACGAGCGGTAATGAAAGAAGCATTCATAATTAAAAATAGTACACGAATAATAATTAACAGTAATAATTGATGATTGATTAAGAATGATTTATTACCGAATGAAGTTTAAAATTCAAGTTTAACTATAAATTATTGAAAAATGTTTATAATTCCACGATTCATCAACTGCCAGTGACAGATGATTATTATTTAAACAAGCACTGGACTCGTCATTATTGAATTATAGTCTTTAAATCGAAATCGCGTTTGATCTTCAATTTTTTAAATTAAATATTACATTTAGGGCGGTGTGATTACATATTAAGGGTCGAAAATTAATGATTCGTACAAATGCGGCAATTATAGCAGCAAATGGTTATCAAACCGCAACAGAGCAGTACGCAAATGTGGAAGACAAACCGGCATTGCAACGGAATGTGTTAAATCGTAGTGGATTAAAGTCATCCGTCACGTTTTAGCCAATATAAAACAGCCGATAATAAACGAGTTGCGTAGTATGCAGAAAAACAATGCATGCGCATATTTAATCATGCATGCGTTATAAAAAATATAATATACTGATAAAAATTAAGCATGACAAATCATTATTTTAATCCATATTTAACTCTACAATGGACAAATCGTCAAAATTTACTATTTTATATGACAATGTATTAAAACAATCTGCAGTATTCTTCTATAAAAGAAACTGACTTTTTTCCGTTAAAGTTTTAAATTTCGATGATTTGTCTATTATAGGGTTAAATTATTATTATAAACAATATTTTAACGCTTTACATTTCTGATGAAAAAAATAATCCTTCAAATTTTACTATATAAAATTTAGTAAGCCATAAGATAAATGAACAAAACTAAAAATTAGTATGATAAATTATTGTTGAAAGTTTGTCAAAAAGTACCATTCAATTTACAAAAATAACAATATATTTCATCCTTTATTTACCCGTCCATGCGTTCATCCTGCATATATGATCCGGTCTGGTAAAATTTGTAAGATCATTTTTTTCAAAACGAGCACCAACCTCGGTAATAAAGGCCTCGATTTTTGTTTTTGAACTTTCGAAATGCAAATTAATGCATATTACAAGAAACCTTTTGATGTGATTATAGGTTCAGCAATATGTCAGTCCTTACGAACACTACCCGTCGTGTAGTCCGCGATTGCAAACAGCGTCGTACACACCAACCTCGGCATCGGCGGGAGCGAATTCCACGGGCCTTCATCCGGAAGCTACTGCGGTTTACGTGACCGGCGATACACTACCACCACTGGCGTCATCGAGTTCGTCCTCGTTGTCGACGACAACCGCCTCATACACGAGGTACGAAGTGGTTCCCAGCTCATACGCTACGACGCACGCCATCCGTTCGTCATCGAGCAGCAGCAAGGCGCTCACGGTCGATCTTCCTAGCCCGGACTCGGGCATAGGAGCAGACGCCGTCACCCCGAGGCAAGATCATCACGCGCCCACGGCACTCCATCAGGTAAGCTTTCAATTACCCGCATAAGTTTTTATCTGCCAAGTCCGGAACGCGCGTTCAAATTCGTTGCTAATTTATGAACAGAACGAACCGCTAACATATATCATATATACCTTTGATGTAATTTGTATCAAGTATTAAAATTCGAAATTAACAACAAACGCGATAACACGGAAAGAAAAAACGTTTTAAAAATTGCTCATAAAATATCAGTTGTGCGTGGTCACAAATGTTCACGTTTATTTAACATTTAGAACAATGTTCGTACAATTATATAGAAATAAGAACTTTATGATGTTAAAATAACATCTATAAATGTGGAATCCAAACGCATATTAATGTTAAGTCTTAGAAACGGACTTTAGTGATTTCATGAACTGTCGAATGTTTTGGCACATTATAGGTTAAGTTAAGCATTTTAATCAAGAATCAGGGAGAATGCTCTAAATTGTTGATTTCTTTTTAGTTTTGAAATTTCATTTCCAATCATATTATTGATTAATATGCATTATTTCTGTAACATAATTATTAATAATAAGTATATCTTTAAAAATTTTGTGTGTAACTCCGCATCATTTTGATGTTGATTCAACATGTGAATACTTTTAATTCAAAATCTAAGCCGTAGCATTGACTTTACTGTAAATAACATTTATAGGTTAACTTTTAGGCTTAATGTACTCTTTAAAAATGAATAAGTGAAATTTCACTCATTCATTTTTAGAGAGTAGAATCAAATACTAAAAATGTTGTTTTAAATGGAAAATTTTTTCCATGTGTGTTGTATTTTGAAATAATACATAAATTATTAGTATTTTTTATATTTCATATATACCTAAGTGTCAGCAATTTTGACTAAAATATGTGCAATACATACTAATTTTTAAATATAATTTAAAAATAGAACACTACTGTCACACATTTAATATTCTGCTAGTAATTTTTAATACAATGCTTCTTTCCGTGCACCGGTTATTATGAGTCCGCTAAATGCACAAACTATTGAGTTAAACTGTAAATTAACCTTTTGTATAATCGAATTAGAACAAAAAGGAAAGGAATAGCGAGACGTAATTAAAAAGATAAACCGGCGTTCTTGCGAGCCACGACAAATTTCAACCGCCCGTTTCAGGTTACGTAACTCTCGAAATCAAAAATCCATTTAACGTATCATTAGTTATTTCTCGGCATGATTTACTCGGCAATTATCGCGCTTAAAAATGGCCGAACGGACTCTATTACCCGCGCGAAATAAACTCAAATCTCATTAATCGGACGCACGCTAATAACGCAATTAAGTGCCAAAACAAGCCGCGCGCGGTGATTCAATTAATTGCGAACGAAACGTCGCCGTAAAACGAAAACGCCGCTGACGGAAAAATGACACCGCGCCGGGAATATCAAACAAAAAGTTTTGCGCGTTAGAAACTCGGCGATCAATCAGTCGCTAACGACTATTCGTGTATTGCGTGTACGCGCGCCATAACCGGCGGATTTTACGAGACCGCAGAATATGCGTGCGGCTTCTTGCGCCGACTTCCGCCACTAATATCGCGCGGAAATCACGAGGTGTGAAAATTCTGCGACCGCAAATGAAATTCGCGTTGCGGATGGATGGAATGCGCTTTGTCTTATTGGCGTTGGTTTGTTCGTTTGTGTTTCAGTCTTCGTTTGATTACACGGAACTATGCCCTGGGGGAAATGCGACCGGTGCCACTGTAGTTATCGAAAGCGGAGCTGTGATACATCACCAACCTTTGCAATTGCAGTTGCAACAAAATCATACGCAGGCGCAAGTGCAACGAGGGGGATTGGTGTCCACGGGGGCGACGACCCCGACAACAAACCCGAACCCACCGAGATCGCGACCTTGGCATGATTTTGGACGACAGAACGACGCCGATAAAATTCAAATACCAAAAATGTAAGTATTGGGTTTTGCTTCTCCGAGCGAATTGTCCCGAGCCAATAATAGTGCATTGACGCACGTTTGGGAATTTTCAGGATTCGAAATATTAAATTTCAGATGATATTTGTTTATTCGACTATACTGTTACAAACTATAAGGTTACAATGAAACAAATCGAAAAGTTATATAGTCACAGTCTAATTCATGGTACTTAAAGTTATTACGATTATATAATTTTGTTACAAAGTATTTTTATTCGTACGAATTGTAGTTATAGTGAAATTGAGGGTGGTAGAATTATATAAGAACAATGCTAAGTACACTGAAAGAAATAATCCTGCAAACTTTACCAGACAATATTGTAAATATCGGATAAAGAGAAAACAATGTAAATAAATACCTGAAAATATTATTATTTTTATCAGATTGTATGGTAATTTTTATCACATTTACTCAAGTTTTAACCATAATTTATCATATTTGTTTACATTTTTTTCTTGTATCCTATGTTTACAATATTGTGTGGTAAAATTTGCAGGATTATTTCTTTCCGTGTAATAATATTAATATTATTATGTAATGATAATAAAAGATGATTTTGGAAATTTTAAAGTTGAATATGTTAATAAGTGAATAATATGAAAAAAATTAATTATTTATTTGCTTGAAACGTTTAATTTCATACTGTTTGGCTTTGAAATAAATAAATTTATTTATATTTACAAATTACTCTAACCGATTACACACAAACACCGTGTTTCAAAATAATTTAGATAATTAGACAATTTTCATGTAACCAATACAAATTTATTAACTTTAGTAATCATCTGCGCTTAACATGCACAATTATGTCACGCTTAACCTTTAACATACGAGTAATTAAACTAATCTAATTAATAGCAAATGCACGTTTTCGTAATTTGTTTCTCTATTATAAATAAATTACTATTAAATTTAATAAGATAACATAATCAATATGATTTGCATTAAATTGTTCCTAAACATTAACATGCATTTTAATGCAACAAACTGAACCGTTTGACATACAGCTGATTTGAAAATTAAGCGACGCTTTAGAACTTTTACCTACAAAATAACATGTAATTCACTTTTAACATTTGCATAACGTCAGTTAATTGTGAAACGTCCGCCAAGTCGGAATTCAATTCAAAAGCATTCGACTTAATCGCGCCACTTTCATTTACCGAATCAAACACATTTTTGCAACCGAAAAAACCAATCATTTAACAGTAATTAAAAACAGATCCCAAACCTGAAGCTTCGCGCGAATAAAACACGTAAACAAATTATACATTACGAAACGGGCAACGAAACGCGAAGCTGAAAAAAAAGCAACAACGTGCAATTCAAATTTGGAAGACAAACGGGCATTTCAATGGAGCGTGTCGAAGCGACAGCAAATTTCTCCACGCAAAAGTTACACGTCAATTTTTCGGTCAATACGAAATAGCCGATAATAAACGAGTCGCTGAAAAAAAGACGGCATGCGAGGCACGGAACGAGGCATAAGTAATAACGCACAAACTCAGCCTTTTGCCGAGCAGGGCGTTCACCCGCGCGCAGCCACAGTTATCTTCGTACATTTCGCGGCCCGACCCCATTAAAAATGAAAACACGAAAGCTGCCTGTGCCACTGACACCGACGCCGTAGCGGCGTCCTCCGTGGTCTTTCCGATACACGTAATATTGCAAAAGTCCGATAGGCTAACTAGGTGGAAAAGGTGTAGCGCAAAGTAGATAGTCACTTCCTTCGGATAGCGCGCGGTTCTGCTCGGTTCAATTTCGGCTTTTATCACGCCGAGTTCGACACGCAAACGAGACTATCTCACTCGCGAAGGTTCATTATGCGCTGCAATTCCACAGCGTTTATCAGTTTTGTTGCTTTTTCAAACGCGAAAACGCTACTCCTTCTGGCCATTTTTTGCACTTATTGTTGCAAAGGTGTTATTTTGTTATTATTTTAAATTGTACGCGAACGATTTCGCGTGGAAAACGCCCCGCAAATCGTAGAAATTTGTTTCAAATTGGTTACGGAACGGGATAATGCGGGGAAGATGCGGTGCCAAATGACGCGGTAATTAAATAATCGACGCCAAACGTCGCCCCTTTTCCATCTTTGTTCTTCATTTATAGAAATGTAAATGAAATTAAATATCAACGCGTGATGTATCAGTCCGGAATGGAAAAGTCGTAATCTTAATTGGTACCGCGGCGTTCCGTGTTTCTGTATGCAAATGCATGCATGGTTTATATAGTTTTCAAAGTAATGAAATGTTTGTTTTGATAATTGTAATCAGCGCCAAGACGTAAAAGTTTTCAAGGGGGATTGCGTGTCTTTGCATTTTGTAATGAGAACTTGAAATTAAGTTATGGTTTTCGATAACGCAAACGAATGTACGTATACCCGTTAATTATTCAATTAACATTTTTATTCTGCTTATAATAAACTTTGAACTTTATTGTTCGTCGCGCCGTTCAACGCGTTCGAGAAGAACTTTTGTGTTCGGCCAATTACAAACTTAAAAGAAGGACGAAAAGGAGCCTGTTAACTCCAGGACGCGCATGCAACATTCTAAAAATAAACAAACAAGTAAACGATGAAACTAAAGCTCCATAGATTTGAAATGAAAAGCGCCGAGTTAAGATAAGCATTATCCCCAAGGGCGGAAAGCAATCAGAGTTGATAAATAAACTTTTACGATTCTGCGTCGTTTTAAAAACAACCGAATTAACAATTATTTATATTCATTTCAGATATTCAGCGTATGGTTTCAAGTACCATCTAGAGTCCCCGATTAGTACGTCACAGCGACGGGAGGATGACAGAATAACGTACATCAACAAAGGCCAATTCTATGGAATCTCTCTGGATTATGTGCCCGATCCAGATAAGCCCCTTCTAAAACCAGGACAAACCGTCAAAGTAAGCGCCATATAACCTTACGCTTCGGTCAAAAAAAAAAAGGTCAAACAAAACAAGAATGCAAAATCGCTTCGTCGCGAAGTTGTTTTTCGGAGGTCGTTGTCCCAAAGCGAGATCGTCGAACAAAACTGTAACCCGTTTCTTCGGCGCTTCTTTTTATTAATTTACTTTTATCCTTCCCCCTATTTTTACGGCGTCGCGAGGAAATGCCCTCGCAAGTACGAGCGCTTAAAAAAGTGAAATGAGGCCATTTGTTGGCGCGGCGCGACTTTAATTGGTATAAGGCAGTACCGTTAGCAATTTCCATTCCGATAAGGACCGATTTTTCCACCGATGACGAGTTACGACTTCCTTGTTAATTACTAATCGAGTGTCCACCCTGTAGAGAGACACGCGGCATACGTGATCGATGGTACTCGGCCGTAACACTTAGGCCGCGACATAAGCGTAACACTTATCCGGCTACGTTCGCCCATTCACCCGAATCACGAAAAATGGGCTCGCGCCGCGCGTATGACTTATTATTACGCTTATTGTGTCCGACCGCGAAGACATTTATTGACGGTACACCTACGTTGCGATTCATCGCCCGAGCGTTTCGCTTGCGTCATTGTTTTTGACACTTATGAAATTACCGACGCGATTGCGTAACCATTTTTTATCGTACTTTGATACGGCTGATGAATGAATGATTGTGAAATCGTATCCTGGTCGTGTACTCAACGCCGATTCTGTTTCGCAGAGTGTGATCATGCTGATGTTCCGAGAGGAAAAGAGCCCGGAAGATGAGATTAAAGCGTGGCAGTTCTGGCACGGCAGACAGCATTCGGTGAAACAGCGAATCCTAGATGCAGGTGAGATATCGAATATTGTTCGACGCACTTAAATTAGTCTAATATACGATACTGTTTATGAATTTGTGTTACACGCTTTCCTATAATAAGGTACTTTAGAAAATGATGGGTACGTTATTAGTACTTAAAATGAATATCAAATAATAATCATTTTGGCATAATAATTGAAATATGAATGCGATATGAGCTATGTTACTAACTTTAGTCATTCAATTAAATTTCATCTTTCAGACACCAAAAATAGTGTTGGATTGGTAGGATGCATCGAAGAAATAGCTCACAATGCTATCGCAGTGTATTGGAATCCATCAGAATCTTCTGCAAAGGTGTGCATTATGAATATAATTACTTGTGAATAATAATGAATCATCGAATGTTAATAAAATTTTTGATTTAATTATTCAACATTTATTAACTTATAATTACTTTCATCACTGGCACTACTAATATCAAATATTTCCAGATAAACGTCGCTGTCCAGTGTTTAAGTACGGACTTTTCAAGTCAGAAAGGTGTTAAAGGTCTTCCTCTTCACATTCAAATCGACTCTTACGAAGATCCATCACAACATAATCCTACTTTCATACCACCCACACATAGAGGTTACTGTCAAATCAAAGTTTTTTGTGATAAGGTACTTGTTTATGTTTTCGTTTTATTCTCTGTCATATATGTGCATAATACATATATATATATATCACGTTTGTTACCGAAAGTTCAACAAAAATATTCGTTATTCTGCAGGGAGCCGAAAGAAAAACAAGGGATGAAGAGAGACGCGCTGCAAAACGAAAAATGACAGCAACGGGACGGAAAAAATTGGACGAATTATACCACTCGGTGACGGAACGAAGTGAATTTTATTCCATGGCGGATCTTCACAAACCGCCAGTACTTTTTTCACCACCAGCTGAACATTCTATTGATAAGGTGCGTATTTTTATTTAACGGTGGAGCCGATAATTTAAAATGTAAACATTTATATAATCATTTGAAATTCTATACGCAATTATGTATGTTACATCTACACATACACACGCTCGTACACACGCGTGTATCATCATATATTAAAGTAAAATTATTTGGAGTTAACATTGAGAAATGCTGCACGAATATTTGTAATATAATACTAACTTATGAATCGCGATCCCCTGCCTCAACAACGAAATGCTCCACTAACCGCAACTCCTGTATCGCGTGTGTTGTAGTATCAATGTTATACCCAATAATAAATCTTTGTAAACAGATGAATAAAGATAACTTTGCTCGTGGTGAAAGTTTATTAAAAACATTACACGATCACGGTATTAAATAATATAAAAAAATGTGTACAACATTTTTTTATATTAATTTGACTGATGTTAAATGTCTATGATGTTAATTTAAGTAAGAATATTTTAAATATTTAAAGTAAATTTGAAATTATAATTCAATACAAAATTCAAGAAAATTCAAGAAATTAATAATGAAATTCAACCAAAATATGTTACATCATATATCAAAACAATATATATATTTAGCTTTATTTAACAAAATTATAGTTTATTATTCTAACTAAAAAACGCCATTAGAATTGTTATCTTTTTTTAAATGGGGTTTACTAAATCACTATCTTTTTAAACAAATGGTAACTAAAGTGCGTTTTTAACTAAAAAAGTATAAAAATTGTGGTACTTTATACTCTAAAATGATTTATAATTTTTTACCGTACCAAACGTATTAAATAAATTTGATTTCAGAAATAAATTTTAAAATAATATTCATCTTAAATAAAAATTAAACCATTTATACAATTGTTTGATCAATAACAAATATATTCCTAATGCATATATATAAATATTTTTTAAATTTATTTATATATATATATATATTTATTTTAAACTTTTTGTAAATAATAAGAAAATCATTTCGTATTTAAAACATTAATATAAAATCACTGGCCACGTGAAGGCTAGTATCTATTAATTACAAAATTCAACAAAAACAATTTCAATTTATTAGTTCATAAGTATCGTAAATACGCATACTAAATTATATTTTACATTACAAAAAAATATACAAAATTATACATTTAAACAAAATATTAACCATTTTTTAATGAAATATACATTTATATACATATTAAATATATCAATTCGATATATATGTGAACAGAAAAATTATTCACGTATCACTACTTATATTGTTATAGAATTGAAATGTATCCGAAATAATTATAATGTACACTATTAAATAATATAACTGAAATATTAAAATATTAATTTTTTGCAATAATTTCATATACTTGAGAATGAATTTATTATAAGAAAACAAATTTGTAGAGTATAAAGTACACGCGTCTGATTACATGGTTTGTGTTTTTTTCACGACAGTTTTCGACGATGGAGTTGTCGGGCTTCTATGGAGGCGGTGGAGGCGGGGGTGGGGGTGATACAGACACCTCGTCTCTAAGTAACGGTGAGGGTGGAGGATTGAAAGCCGGAGGCAGCAGCCCGTATCCCGCTTGTGGCGGCGGCAGATCGAGCCTCCCAGCCCTCAAATTTCACAACCATTTCCCGCCCGACAATTTAACTTCTCTCCACGACAAGAAGGATTCATTGCTGATGCAGGTACAAGAATTACAAGGCTCAGTTCTACAAGGAGTACCGTCGGCGGGCCTTAACGCTGGATCAGTC
>JABFQC010000020.1:0-51452 GCA_022817085.1 Psilanteris sp. ZL-2020
ATTCTACGATGACGCACAGAGGAGCGCGCGCGGATGATACTGAACGGGTTTCAGGCATTCCGCGCTGTTTCAAAATAAGAATTTGACTCGTATCAATATTGAGTTCTCCATTAATAATACTGCTTCTTATATACGTTTTTAACCCATGCTTATCACGCGTAAGAAATGCATAGAAAAAGGTTATGTACAGTTTTTTCCTTGATTGTTTCAAAAAAATAGATATCAATTTATATGACAAGGCGAGTGTTTTTTGTTGAAGCAATAGTCATTTGTAAAAAAATTGCAATTTTGCATTAGGAAGGAAATAAATAAAAAATATAACGCCCTTGGAATAAAGTGTGCCAAATACGAATAAATCTTTTCGTCACGCACGACAAAAATTACGTTTCACGGTGTGTATGTATACACACAGGTTAGGGATAAACGTGTTATTTGAGTAGACAATTGGTTATTCGGTACGATTTATTAAGAGTCGAAAAGCCGCGCGGCGAGCAGTTGGCATGTCGGAGATATCGGTAGCGGCGTCTGAAACTAGGCTCCGACCGCCCCGGGAAATCATATTTAAGAGTATATCGGGTCGAGCAATTAGCGGTACGCCCTCGGAAACGCATTCATTCGGCCATGCCAGTCTAGTGTTCATATTCCACGCGATGTAAATGAGGGAACCAGGATGGCTCGGAACGGTAGCCGCGATATTAAGAGATATAAACTCTGAGATACGTATACACGGGGAATAAGGAGCCTCGAGCAACCTGCGCACACGACCGCGCATATGCATATTTCGCTGGGAATTAATTCCGGAAACGCATCGGTAGGACGGCGTATCTGTGAGTCGTACGTGCGCGCGCGTGTGCGTGAGGTGTGTACGTACCTGTGCTTCTTTCCTGCGCTGCAACGCTCAAACAACTCGTATGAGAACCCGAACAACTTTTGCAAACAATTACGCTTTTGGTGCAGTCTTTGTTAACATTAAACAAATTCTGCGCTTCTCGATAAATAGTTTCAACCGAACAAGACGACTACCGTGAGCGAACAAACAGAGGTTGAAAGGAAAAAAGCCGAAACAACGCAACAAAAAGCGCTCGTGTCGTTACGAGCATCGGCAAGGATGTAGACAAAAGTGTCGCATAAAAAAGTCACAATAAACAGTTTGTTAATGCGCCGGATGATGATGAGTATTATAAATATCAAGCGAGCATGTTTTTGCGTTTCTGGTTGGAATTTGCATAGAAACGAATGCATACAAAATGAAACCGCACACACAGATGTACGTTTGAATTTCTTTACAATTTTTGCGAAGGTTGGCGAAACGGACGAAAAAAGGCGATGCCGAAATGAAGCGGAATTCGCGGCTCGCAAACGAACCACCGCGCGTTGGGCAGGTGCATTCCGGTAATTGCGACTGTTTGATATTTAATTACATTTCAGCCGTTGCTTTCTCGTCGTGTTGTCGAAGCGAGTCCTCACCTCCGTCTTTTGCAAACCTGCGATGGCATCTTGCGGTCTTCTCCTCGAAACAAAGTCATTTTCTAATTATTCTCGAGCCTTGTCCTGCGTTACGCTTCGGTCTTTCCCCGCTGAATAACGAGCCCGACTTAATTACATTATTAATCGTTTTGTCAGAGTCACGACGTATTGCGAGACAACACGGTGGTCATAATTAATTGTCCTTTAAGGCCGAGTATAATGTTATTTCTTCTGCCAATGAGACAGCGTCACGGATTGCGAGTTGCGCTGACACGCGCGCGCGTCGAAATCGAAACACGAAGACTACAAATGTTTGCTGTATTAACACGCCCGATTTATACCGTTTCGAGTTGTTGACAAAGCTGCCGAACGAAATTCGCAGATGATACGTTGTGAAGCGTTTACGTTGCTATAATCCGAAGCAATCTGGAGTACGCAGGGCAATCTCAGAACTGGTAATCCTGCCAATTTGGTCCGATGGCAATGTGTTGGATTAAGGCGTAGGAAACGCGACGTGTCTCACTTATCTTGTTGGTGATTTGATTTCCAATTACTTCACTCGCGTACTTGTTGACAAGACGCACCTCGGTTCGGATTTTGTTTCAAAATTCATGTTGTCTTGGAATATACTTGGTTTATTTAATCACGCCGTGTGTTTAATGGGTCGCGCAAAGGGAATTTTGCTAGTTGAAGAAAGAACGAAAGGTGATATGTTTGGATCGAAGGATTTGTGTCTTTTAATTTGGCGAGTACGTGATTATGGAAGTAATATTCAAAAGACCGTCAATTTTTGATTATTGGATAATAAACGTTGCCGGAGAAATATAAATTTGTAAGCATTCATACGGTTTGCGCACAAAAGAATGATGTATGCGCGCTTTGTATACACACGATTTAAAATTGTTTCTGCGATACACTATTAAATTCACAAGGCATGCGTAAAGGACTGACATTCAAATTCATCGTAAGATACTTGAAAGGCTGTTGGTTTAACAATCACAATTACCTTGAATATCGCTTTAATCAGTGTTCAAAAACATCTGATTGCAAGAACGAGATTCTTTTTGCTTCGAAACCCATAACCTTGAGATTGATTTCATCTTAAACCAAAAGAGTTTTTCGTTCGGCCTGGAATGAACCACTTTAATACTGATATTATTCATCAGCAAGGTAAATGAGACGGTAGAAAAAGTGAAATATGTGCAGTTTAATGATCGAGCATTCGAAGTTGACGAGTCGCGGCAATAAGAAAATGGATAGGAAATTGTGGCAAGGAGGAACGGGCGAATGCAAATAAAGCGCGGAGATGCATTGACTCGTAAAATGAGACCCTCGAATTGGACCCCGGAGGTCACGACTGCGTTTCTCATTTCAATATTTTTACGATAAATCCGGGCTGGTTTTTTTACGACTGGCGGAATAAATAATAACGCGAAACTTCGGAGACAAGCCTGGCTTCGGGATAATGCACACGCCGCACACTGCACCGCGCGGCACTTTTACGAGCTGCCGCCGCGGCATTTGGCATGTTCAAGTGTCGCTGTCGTTCCGAGTATAATAAAATAAAGGGTAAAGCCCAGATTGGTGCATAAACTAATGACAACTTATGTGATTGGAAGGCGCCCGTTCAGCCGAGCTCATTTTAGGAGCACATTCAATTACAACCGACCGTCGGATCAACTGTCAGCCGCGAAGCGACTATTTTGTACAATTTAGCTTCTGAATTTACATGTCGTAACCATCCTTGATTTACGGATATATATTCGACGATCGGCATACTTTGCGTCCGAGCTGACTTTAACTCGACAAAATGGTCTCGGATATCATCTGAAACTCACGAGTCAGTCATCGGGGGTATTATTGTTTGTTGCATCGAGACGCATTCCAAAAGTCACATTCCATCAACTTTGACACGCGTCCGATTGTTTTCCTCATTCCAGTGGAAGAGGCAGTGAAGTGACGCGCTTTAAAATCTTTCATTATTTCGACTGACTGACAATGGAAATATTTTTGCGAAATTACGTCAAATGAATGGGTAAGAGTGTTGACATGATTAAACCTTCCTGTGTATATCGTACGCATATATTATACAAGTGGAGTTATAAAATCAAATACATCCTTGATTAAAATTGAAATAAATTTCAAAGTCTGTAATAGATTTGTCCGAAATTAGCATATACAATTCATTCGCTGCCAACTGACCCAGTTTTCCGGTTTTTTTCCCTCGACACAACACAACTGCTCGCATCAAGCATAATATACGAAACCGCAAGATGAGTCGAGTGGCTCGCAAAAGGGGAGAAGATATGATTTGCTCGGTTGCGGGGCGCCATCTTTTTTTCGATGCCGCTACTATAAAACGGCCCCATCCCCGCGCGCGTTGAGCGCTCGTTCGGAAAGAATATTTTCTAATAAGCACAATGTAAAGCTAGGGTGCGTTACACAAAAGAAATCTTTTTCCTGGGAGGCACACGGGGCCGAGGCAACGGTCGGTGGGGGTGGGAACCTGAGTCGAGTCAGACTTATCTTAGCGATATTGGATTAAAACTTATGCTTCTCCTCGCTTGCAATATGTTATTTTTTATTACTTGTGGCTTTGCATAATATTTTCTAGGGTGCGCGCTACCGCCAAATGCTAATTTTAATTTTTATGCCACGACTCCGAAGCGCCGGACTGCCGGATTACGATTTCAACGCGCCTCATTTACTTATTTATGTCACGACTGTTTCTAACGCTACACATCTCATTACCGTTAATATTCTGCATTAAAAAATACGTTAAAAGTGAAATAAGACTCCTTAAGGGCGCCCAAGTGGTTGCTTTTTAATATTGGGGATTTTTACAAACTAATTAAGTCTTTCAGAACTTTATCCACGGTTCGGTTTCAATATGTCAATAGCGCCTGGGGCAATAAAATGGTAGAAAGGCAGATCGGTAGTAATAAAAAGTTTAAGCATTATTTCGTTTATTTAACTTGAAATAAATGGCGAGCTTCTTCGGTTTTGGGTGCAACGCGGTAAAAGGAGTTTGGGACAAGAATTAACATTTATTTTAAAGCATAGGCAATTTTAGAGGCTTATTTTTTTTGTCAGGAAGACATGTAAATTTAAATATCTGAAAAGTATACGGTGAATAATTCGTTTTCAAAATTATATCCGCAATAAGAGCAGAAAATGTGTTTGACGGGACTGATATAAAGTTGTTTCCTTCCGTGCATTAGGTCAATAAATTTTTTTTGCTCCACGTTAACTAATATCCACGTCCCACTAGGAAACCATTTCTGTCCACTGCGAGGCGCTGCAAGGTGGCTATAATTTTGCACTCCTATTTTCGGACACTCCCCGAGGTGCAAAATATGTATCTTTCTGAACGAAAATAAAGTAGCACATGTATTCCCTTTCCCTTATAATGTCTACGGAAACTGAACACGCAATCTAAGCTAAATGGAAGTGACAGAAAAAGATGAATGCCTAAAAAATAGGGGAAGAACCGGAAAATAATTATAAAGCTAAAAAAACATTTTAGTTGATCAGATTAATTTAACGAAATAGCAAAAGGAGCGTTACCTTCCATCAATATTTCGCATTTTCCGTCGAGTCAATACCATTCAAAATGCCAATAAAATATCGAATTATATACCATATTCAATTTTCCACAGAATGCACTTTATGTGTCAAAAAGATTGAACTCGTCGCCGTTAGAGGACGAAATGTAAATTTTCGATTGGAAGTGGCCGACCCTGGTAGACCTTATCCCAGCAGTAGAGCGAAATCGGACAGATCCAATCACATGGTCTCGTCCGAGTTGTATCGTAAAAATTTATAATTTGGAAAATATTGCAAGGCTTAGAGTTGCGGGGAATCCCGTTCCCGTTGATGTAAGCCCAAGTTTATAAGCCGGGAAATCGAAACGAAGCAGCCGTCTTTTTTGCAAAAGTCCGTGATACCGTCGAGTGACTTTTAAGTTGCGAAAATCGAAGTCGTTGTTATGACAAACATCCTCCTCGGCCTCAAGATATCGAATGGTTCGGGTTTGATTGCCAATTTTCGTTCGGTTTTTAATTTCTGTCGGCATAGGGCGATATTTAAACTATCAATAAAATATGATGAATTCCAATTGCAGGCGCTACGCAAATGAATCTGGAAATACATATTTGTCGTTTACTCGCTTGCATCGGGGTGCGTTTAATTTCGCGTGTCGAGTACTTTCATATGTATACATCGCGGACATAGCGCCGTGTGCGTATATGGTGACCGGTTCGTGCACGAGGGGCCAGAGGGCCAGAAGCCTCGAGCGATAGATTTGGGCAATGCGCGAAAACGGGGTTGCAACCCTCCGTTCAAGTGCACCCTATCTCTATATACCCTCGGCGGCCCATTAATAATATACCCATATTGGACACAATTCACCTTGAAATTAACCAGCAGCCGATTGGTAAGCCTGGCCAAATTGACTTCGAAATTGTCAATTTATGAGCATGATGCTACTTTTACTTTTCGATTCCTAGGACTTACGTCGACTGCTTTCGTCTTTCAATGTCAACGATTTCGAACAAAAATTCAATCCGGTTTCTATTCGTCCATTCAATTGCTGGTTCTTTGTATATATATAATTTTACTTCGTTTGGCTAATGTAATCATTCGTTCCAGAGTACATAAGAATACCAAATTACGACTATGAAGATGTACGTATTCTCTAAATATTTCACAGTTTGTGATGAAACAATAATCTGCAATGAATGTGCTTTTGAATTGAAAAAGAATAATGTTTTCATTAAAAGATACTTATCAGGAAAGTCCGCATTATAAGACTGCTGAATGCTAAATCTGTACAGTTAGAATTATTTATATAAAAAGAACGTACTTCCTTCAATTTTGTGCAATTTTCTTACATCTTTTACATTAGCATTTTAATCATCCCTCGCACATTTCGCATAAAATAATTTGTCGTCCAATAATTCTCAGTTTTATCAGGCAGATCTATCATGATCCGAGTTCGTACCATAATTGAGCTTTTCTGCTATTCAATTGCACGGTCTCCTTCCCATCGCTGTCAAGCGCTATCTGTTTACGTATGTTTTCGTTCATGCTCACGTTTAACACGTACCTAACATGTTTGCAATTATATCACCGTCTCGGTGTTCACCTTCTCCTTCCACTTCGAACGTATTCGTTCTTGTTTGAACGAATGCACGGATCTTCATGTGTGTGTCCAGCCCGCACGCGATTCTGCTCGCGTGACACAACTGCTCGACTTCTCGTTTTTATTTTCTCTCTTTCTCTGCTTCTTACTTTTTGAACTCACGCCGCGCTCTTTCTTCTCTGTCGGCGAACAGAATTGAATGCGACTAAATAAAATGCTCCGATAATGACAGAAAATACATGCAATGACTATTCATTATTTATCGTTCAATATGCTAATTTTGTGTATTTATATGCTTATACCGTTCATATTTTGTTCAATTTTCGTTGCATTTTCTCCAATTCTTCGTTCCATCAGCGGTTATGTTTGAGCATCTTTATAATCGCAATGTAACTTCAATTAATGTATTGATGAATTAAACGCTCAATTATTGTTTAAAAACGAGTATTTCCTGTCACGATATTTACATAAACATAAATCTATATTTGTTCATACAACATTCATATGATGTATGATATTGGAAATATAGTTTGATTAGTCTTAAAAATATGCACACTTTTTGAAAGTGTGTCAAATTAATTTCCAATTAATTAATTATGCAAGTTTTTAAATAATTGTTTAAAAATTAGAGTACCTTGTTATAACACTCATTTGCTTCGTATTTATATACGATTTTTACATTTTAATTACATTTATTATACAATAAAATGCTAATTAATATGAAATAAACAATTAACAATTTATTTCATATTTTTGAACAAAATTGTCTTAATTGAATCTTTGTTTCGAACAGAACTAACTGTCTTGATTATTAATTAATTATAAAAAAGTAGCTTTCTGATGGGAACAAGTATTAATAATCAAAGTGTATGGTTGGTCTAGGATTATAGAATGCTTATATACATAAATCAGGTTGGCATCGAGCGTGCGGCCATGCGCTGGAACGCATGTAGATCTGTGATCGCGATATCGCGTCAAGTAGATGAGAACAGTGTGATTTATAGCTAGTACCTTAATTGTCTTAATCACGCAGCTGCTTCCGTGGAAAATGCGACTGTACCCAAGAACGTGTGTGCGAAAACGCACCGCGCTTACGGTTACGCACTTTTTTCACTGTTTCTGATTACACAAGTTTATCATCTTCGTAAAATGTGTCATTTTGATTACAATATAAATACGATCAAAAGAATCCTAAAGCTTAGATTGAATTTTGTGGAATTGTTTTATTACGGGAATCCATTTGATGAATGGGTTTATATATAAAACAAGAATTTCAAATTATGCAAGACTATTAAGTATTTAACCTCATCTGGGAAAATAATATCAATAGTATTCATATTTATCATAACTGTAATTGTTAAAAATTGTGCCCTAATTGTCGGTTTTAATCTTTGTATACTATATTTATTAAATGAATTTAAATTTAATTATGATTCCATGAATATATTCGTCAGTGAATAATTACGATTGAAAACAATTGCGTGCAATCGTATGATCTGAATGTGGACTGAATTATAACTTGAATTTATTCTAAATTTTTCATCAAATTTTAGCAGTTTTATTTTATACAAAACTAATATTATGAGACAATTATATGATAACAATCTTTTTACAAAAAAAGTAAAAAAAATTCAATACAAATAATAGAAGTTGGTAATTTAATAACAATTAACATATAATATAATAAAATGCTATTAATAATACCGTGATTTTTAGTTTAATGTTAAAAATCAAATTTTAATAACTTTTAAAACACGCTTATTAATTAATTATGCTTTAATTCTTGAATTTATTGTTCGTTTATGTTATGTTTGCAATTATTATTAAAATTCATGAATATGAATTTCTTGTTTTGCAATCTATGATTTATTCGATTATACGTAACGGTCATAAATTATAATTATTCTGAATCCTTTAATAAATAACACATACTTAATGCGCGTTCTGATATATTTAAAATTTACAATCCCATTTATGATATCATATTTAAAACAACTTTTGACTAATATATTTTTGTTTGTTATTGTTATCGTTACTATACACCGTCTATTTAGCTAATAAACTTTTAATTCCGATAATAATCCTTTTTTTTGTTTTATTTTCCAACGGACTGTTAGTTACAGTTCACTTGGCTCGAAAGGAACATTTTATTCGAATAATCAGCTTCCATCGGTGTTCTTGAGTGTAAAGCTGAAGTCAATGCAATTCAAACTTCGTTCACGATCGTTGCCCTCGTTTGTCATCGAATCATTCGGCTGCACGGAAACGTGTAAGACGATCTCTCGTCTGCGTGACGAAACGATGGCAAAGACCGCGTTAGTCAAGCTCTCGACAATGAGAAATCGCTAATCGCGTGCAGTTATAGCTATTCACGTGATCAATCTGCAAAATATCTCGTGCGAAATTCAAATTCGACCAAGTCGTTTTTCTTTTGCTTACTTGCAACCAACTTCTTGCATCTCGGAATTTGTTTCTTTCACTGTGTTATAATTTGTGATCTCCAGTTTTTATTATCCCTCTTCTTCCTTTTGCAGCGTTTTCGCTTTGGTGCAGCGAGCCAGGTGTAAACGGGGTTCCAGGATGATTCTCCGCCTTAATATACGTCGTTCAATTTCACCGCCAAACTTTAGTTAAGAGATAGTCAATTATATAGCATTCATACGGAAATCGTCTGGAATGATCGTGATCGATTTGCGTCTGTAACTGCTTGCACCTTTTCTATAAGCACGCAAAAAACCGAAGGAAAGAATAATGTTGGCTCTTTTTTTTCTATCAGGCAACTTGAGACTAAACCAAAATTAAGTCGACACGTCTGACATTGATCTAACAAATTGTAATTCTGTACCGTTTGGAGGATTACTTCTTCCTTTTTTTGTTTTAATTAGTTTTGTTTCGAATTAATAATTTATGGAACTCTATGCAATTATTGTAGTAATAAAATAAAATCTATACCCGTTTTGAGAAAAAATTTAAATTATTTTCATCGTGAGTATTTACTTTTTGTATTTTAAACGTAGTTGTTTATTTAATGAACGTAATGTATAATAATTAATATATTCATTAAAACAAATGTTTATACTATTCTTGGCGATATGTAGTAGCATATATAAATTCGAGTTTAATTGAACTTATTTCATACTATTCGTTTGTTTTATGCACGTAAACTCAATTTGTTGATTTTATATTCTATTCTATAAAGAATGTATAATAATTATTTCATTCTATAATTACATTGCATATCATATTGTACATAATTTGCGTTATTAGTTTAAATGTAAACTTATTAGTCCATATACATTTATATTGAAAAAAATGTATATTATTGATCACTGAAATTACAAATTGATGTACTGATATAGTTATAGTTAAAATATTGTTTTTATTTTATATTGAAATTGTCATAAAATTACAATCAAAATTTATATCATATCAAATATACTATTATAGTTTCAACAAGGTAATGAAAATTATATATCGTATAATTTGAGAATAATCATAGTTACGTAATGAAATGAAACGGGAAAAATGATATTACGATTATCAATGATTCACCCATGGAAATCCCTAGGGATAAAGTTTACGGTTGACTACGAAATGGAAAACACACAATGTTATCCCCCGTGTAACATTGGAAAGCAACCAATTTTAATCAACACGTTGTATTATTTAATTTTGTTAGTCGAACCTTTATGATAACCTCTCCAATCAGCCGCGCGATTCGCAGTTATATTTTCATTTCCCTTCTTCAAGCAAGGAAAAACCACATAACCCTACTCGTTCAAACATTCCGTATTTGCCCAATCGTACGCGTTCTATCTCGCCTTGCGTGAGACTGGAAACCTTTTACTTAGCACATTGCTGCAGCGTGCACATTTGCATGAAATTGTCTTGACTTTTTGTTCGGTTACAAAAACTTTCAATCACGAAATGCGCTTAGAATAATTCTTGTCAAAAATAACAACAAAAATAACGTTCAGAAAAAAAAAAAAAAACTGCGCCATAAGAAACGTATTTATTTGAACCGTAAATAATTGTAATTTAATTGCAAAATAATATTTATATTAATTTTTATTATGAAATTATTTTACAGTTGTTAAGGTTGAAAGTTTAATTCGGCTGTTTGAATTATTAAAACGTCTCAACTGATTCAATCTGCCAGCACATTTATTTAAAATTTGCGATTTACAATAGAATATGTTCTCGACAACCGAAATTATTCCATTAATATATAACTCATATTTATACAGTATCAAATCTAAATATTTAAGTTGCAATTGCAATTAAATTATAAATACGTTCGCATTGAGTTATGTAGTTCACTGTTTTGCACATGAGCAAAAATTATGCGTGGATTTTGTCGATTAAGAAAGGAGCGAAAAATGCGGCTCAAAGTCAAACGCAAACAAGTATGTATTATGCGAGCTAAGCGTTTAAGTGCGCTCTTGTTTTCGGTGTAACACGAAACTAAGCGGTTTAAAAGATCAGCGCCGCATAACCGACCGTCTGAGAATCGTCTGGAGATCTCGTGCGTGAGGCGTACCAAGAGGTAGAAGCGCTAAGAACGGAGAAAGCAAAAATGCAGCTTCGCAGGTAAGGACAGAGATGCCCGCGCACGGACGGAAAGAACTCACTCGGCATAAGTTTTTGAGGTAGCGCGGTTAAAACAGAGACAGACGGATAGGAAGGTGCAAAAACCGAAGGTGCAAAAAGACTCGAGTTCAATTTTAATACTCGGATTGGTCAAACAATTTCATTTACAAATGTGCGACTGTCATTATCAGAATTATCTGTTGCAATTTTCTTTTGCTAAACAAATACGATTGGAAGATACTGCAGATAAATATATAAACGCTTCAAATTTTATATAACAAAATATTGAAGATTGTAGTATTGTTGAAAAATTGATGTTGCACGACTTTCGTATGGCTGTTTCACATTCATATATATACTGAAAAAAATATTAGCGTAAAATTTACAATATTTTATAATAATTACAAAATTCAATTGCATTCATTATGAATATTCTTATATATACAATAGACATTATTATTTATATAATATCAATTAGTATATATTATATTAAAAAATGTACGTTAGGGAGCCAAACATTCCACGATTATATTTTTTCTACTATATTTATTATATATTTATATTCCACTATATTTTTTCTGACTATGTAGAATTGTTTTTAAAATGTTTTCAATATTGCATTATTGTGTATGTACGAACTTATAATATAAATAATGCGTAATTTAAACATATTAACTATAATTTAAAAGTTGCAAAAGAAATTCGGCTTTAATATTATGTGCATTAATAAAAAAAATTTAATGTGATTCGATTGGAATTATCTTTACTCGGTTAATCTACTTAAAATATGTACACAAAAAAGAGACTGCAAATTTTATTTGTAATTTTCTATGTTGATAAATAAAAAGTTGTGAAATAACTTAGACGAATCTTCAGAATTAAATAATTAAACAACATATATAAATTTAAAAACATTTGAAACAAAATACAATACAATTGCAAGAAAGAATCCATACAGACACTTAAAACTCTGACGCGTTAACACATATTCAAGCATCGAGTATGCACGCGTGAACGCCTCTCTGGCGCCTGTCGCTATGAAAAATGAACATCCCTGCCACTGCAACTCTGCTTTTACCTAACCACTACAAACAGATCGTAACAGTTCGATATACGTATCCTTGTCTTTCATGCTACGTTGAAATCAAATATATTTTAACAAATATTCATGAAATTATCATTATTATCTTTAACTAGATAAATAAATTGTTATTTATAATTTTTAATACTTAATTGCTATAATTTTTATCTGATGGTAGTTTCGCAGGTAAGATATTTTGTATGACATTTATAAATTTAATATATATACACTGTTAAAATAAGTCTTATACAGAAAATTTTTTTAGCCATTTGAAAGGATTATAAACGTTAATTTTGAAAAAGTTTTATTTAGAAATATACAAAAATTAGTATTAAAGAACATTTCAATAAATAAGAAATTTTGAAAAACACTTGTTTTGCAGTGTATGTATAATATATATGTTTATATAGTATATACGAAATATTAATATTTTAAAAAAAACATTTTTTTTATTTGAATCATAAGAATAATTTAAAAGATTCAACCTATTATTATCAAATTTATGATTAAATCATATTATATGAATGCAGTTTTAAATAAATGTTATTGTTATCATATTTATTATCAGATGGAAATGTTTTTCGATACAATAAGCGTATTTTTTTATACATACACCGGGGGTGTTGCATATATAAACAGAAACACGCGACCAATATAAATGAATATACAAAATTTTGTTTGCCCGAACTTTTAATGAACATTTGGCACTTTCGACAATGCTTCGCAACGAAATATCATAACTAAAATAGTTATTTCGTATTATGAAAAGCATTTCCTCGTTAAACCTTTGCGTAATAATGCAAAATATTACTAGATTGGCCTCGGGGTAAGAGCATTACCTCGATGGCAATTGTCTTTAACGACAGTAACTCTCTACCACTGTGCAGCTCCAGGCCCGGGAGACCACCAAAGAGAGCTTCCGTCGGACTTACCCTGGCAGCTAGCCATCTGGCAGCCACGACAGCGCATCATGCACAACATATCAAGAAGCATCGTATGGACAATGGGGATTACTATGAGAACGGACACCTGGGTGAGTGCTTATTATTTCGTAAATCTGATATCGCTTAAATATCAAACTATTTAGTTTCCAATAACCCAATCAAACGAGCACGCCTTTTGTTGTTCGGTTTTTTCTATTCGTATCAATATTTTCGCAACTAATATATTGAATTTCGATTTCGCCTCGTACTTTATTTAAAATAGCCGCCGAAATGCTGCTTTCAAATTAACTTCGTTTCTTTCAACAATTTTAAACTGCTTGAAGAATTCCATGGCGCTATCAGTTTTGTTCTTTTTTTTTATTTATTTCTGCGATAAAGTTAATTAAACGTTATCCAATACGTTTAATCATTTTCGACGTACTGCAGTTATCATTTTTCGTGATAATATTTGAAACCTTCGTTTGAATCTATGGAATTATTTTTAATTTGATTCGACTTGCGTTAACTTCGACTTCGAATCTAGAATATAGCGAAAAGAAAAGAAATACAATAGTTTTTCTTCTAATATTAAATCACAATCATATACCAAGAGCGTCAATTAATTCGCACGTGACGTCGGAGCCCGAAAGACACGCAATTTTGTTCCCGAAACGAAAAGCATTCCGATCAACTGCGACACAATTAAAGCATCGCGAACAGACAATCCGCACGAGAGCGGACGGCACGCGCGTCGTGTAAATCTCAAACGTATGGTTTAGAGTTGCCGCAGTTTGGTTTACCTGTTCGCTCTGAGTGGAAACAACGCGCATACATGGGTTATGTGCGTAAACGCGCGTAACGCGATACACCGAAGCCGTTCGATTACTGCCATCCGTGCGCGGATCGCCGTGGCACCGTGACCCCAACAATCAATTAATTAGGGGAATCAAACACACTTGGAGTGAACAAATTAACTGCAACTACCGTCCTGTTGCAGTTGCGGTCTGCGGTATATGCAACTTTGATATGCTTCGGCGAAACACCCAAATATATACACGGTCGCAACATTTGAAATAATGTTTCGACGACATAACGCTGCTCGTGTCTGATTTGTGCGATAATGTGGATCGAAAATTTTGCCAAGTTTATTTGGAAGGGGTCGATTATTGAAATTGGAAAATGTTTTGAGGCCATATATATTTCGGTAATTAAACGCACTTTTGAGATTTACTGTATAAGTTAATTAACGTTTTGATTTAATTAGCGACGCTTTCGGGGAAAATGAACGCTTTAATCCTTGAAACTAAATACAACACGCGTGTCTTATCAGTATTGTAATGCGATTCACTAATCGGTATTCATGCGGCGAAATAAATTTAACCTTGATTCACGGTTATTTAAAAAGCACGATTCGTTTTGTTTCGCAAATACTGCTAAACACATAAAACCGCGTATATAAATAACACGAACATAAATCCACGATGAAAACGAAACGTAATAGTTATTAAGCATTAAATCCCGAGTCACGGGCTGAAAGCAGCCGTAGAAGCGGCGCGTATGTGGCTTGTTCCGCTACATTGTCTTTGATACGTATAATATGAATTTGCGCGTGGGAGCGACAATAAATCGACGAACACTCGTGTAATCCGATCACCAAAAGGGATGAAAATTCCTGGGTGCGAATTTCGAGGCTTTCTCGGCCGCGGAATATGACGCCTCAATTCGCATAGTTAAGCCGAAAATCCTGCGGTCATACAGGACATTTTGTATCATTGATATCGCTTTAATCTCCAGTCGGCAAGCCAAATATTTCCCTCGTCTCTAGACATATATTAACTGCATTCTTTTATATTGAAAACGGATCCTTGCTTTCTTCCTAAATTTCGACTAATTAAATTATGTAAAAATGTATATGTATATATGGTTTAGTTTGATCAATGTTTTTAAATATGAATATGTATGTAAAATTTAAGTTACTAATATTTCGCTGAAATCAAAGTGTATCAAATAAATTAAACGACATTGTAATGCGTTCTTTTATGATGTAATGACGATATTAAGGAAGCTTTGAATGCACCAAATTTTACAAAACTACATAAAACGCGGGATAAATAAGCAAAACAATGTCAATGAACGTCTAGATATATTATTATTTTTGCCAAATTTATAGAAGTTGTTAATCATGATTTACAATATATATTTATATCATTATAAGATTTGAAAAGGTTAATATCAATAATAATTAAAAAAACTCAAATCATATATCTCTTTATTATTCAATGTAAAATACTTTTGAACCATTAATATGCCGATTCCGTATATGAATTACACTTTAAAAATGACTCTTATATTAAATTCGGCTGTTTATAAACTGAACTCCAAAAACTCGTCAATCCCTACTCCCAACTACACACCTTGCTTATCCCGAAATTCGGCGCTATATTACATTATTGTGCCTTTATCCAAAGTTTACCATCTAGTCTGGTAAAATTTGCAGGATTATTTCTTTTAGTATATATAACAAAATTGATAAACAATTTATATAAATTATGATTATAATAAGAGAAGTATGAACAACGCATCTTCATGCGATTGTATAGTTATACTTTTGATTTCAAAAATGTTTCTAACCTCTAACCTCGATCAGTTAGTCTACGCTTTTATGAGTACTTGCTGGCAGCATTCAGCCACACCCAAACATGCTGAAACACAAGTCCTGTCCACCCCTAGTCAGTATTCACACACACGCAAGATTTCATTTTAATTATTTTCAAATAACAAAAATTGAAAAGCACAAAGTAAACGGTATAAATAATTATGATTAGTCTTGAAGGTAGTTAAAAGATTTTGCAAATAAAATGGGTGATGTCAAAAAGGAACAATCAAAGAATCGCAAAGCGTCGCGCACAGAGTGCAGAATAATAATTTTGCTTGACTTCACTGTAATCATTTAGTATCTTCGTCAAATCACTGATGATTTTGCAATTGCAAATAACTGTTAGAAATACTGCAATTTACACGACACAAAATTAACGAGTGATTCAATGAGATTGAAGCTAATTAAATTCGCTCAGTTGATTTTTATGCCTGTAGAACAGGCTCAACAAACTGCGCATGTGGAAATGCATATTGCGTGCTAAAGATGCAACATTATCATTTATATCGTGTAAATGTATTGAAAAATGTCTATATCCTTTTAACATATTTATAACTTATAAGTAAGAATTATTTATTGCTTCCATTATACGCGGAAATTATTTATTACACGTATTATGTGCATACCGGATCAGCAGTTTCAAATAAGTTAATATGACTAATTTGTTTATTTGGTTTTCTGAAAAAATGAAATGATTTTGCAAATAATACTCGATAATTGTAAATGCAACATGTTTCATTTCAAAATGTTTGTATAATGTCAGTGGTTCAATATTATCAAGTGATATTAATAGTGGGTATAAAAAAATAATAACCCTTTTGATACTCATTTTATTAATAATTTCTAAATAATAAATTAAAAAATAAACATAAATTGAAAAGTATACTTATATCTTCGGAACACATTTTTTAAAACATTTCGTAATAATTGTTTAAGAACATATATTTATCTTTGTAATTATAATTAGATATCGATATTTTACCATAATGAGGCGACGATGAATGTTTAAAGCATGGGTAAGAATAAAAAGCAAATTCAAATATGTGATGACAATTTGAGAATTAACATATGTTACGCGATATGACAGATATTTGAAGGTTAAGCAACGAAAATGAAAAAAAATTTCGCAATCGATGAAAAAAATACTTATCATCATGTTGATATCTGCAACTCCTGCCTTTGCATAATGTATCGTATCAAATTATTCGCTCGAGTCACGTGGCATAACTAAACATCGCACCCTCTGTCCGGAGCACTTAGCAAGCCGCACCAGCGGTACTAGTGCCTGGCTCATCGATAACTGTTTATTTTTCTCATCACTTTTAATTTCGAATAGACAACGCAGATGGGTATCGTGTATTGCCATTGAACGTAACATTGTGTCAAAGGTCTGCTATCGGAATTGGATCTTACTAACTGGCTTTATTAATTGCGTTATGGGAAGAACAAACAATTCAAAAAATTTGGTAATTAAATTGTATAAAACTGCTACTTTCTATAACTTTCCCTATTTTTAACGAACAAACAAGTTTTCTTTATGATATATGTAAACATTTTATGAACATTTTTTTTTTATTTTCTTCGATTAGCGTTTCTATTTTCGTCTCTAATCCCTAATCATTATAGACGTACAAAAACAACTTTTACGAATGATGTACAATTTTAATTTCGGTCAGTTTGTGTGGGAATTGTACGAACTAAACGGCTGATTTCATATCGTAAATCCCAGTCCTGGTCTCTAGGAGTTGATTTGATCCATAAAAGTGTTTAATTGATACATAAAAACTAGTGCGTTATCAAAGCGACGTTAACCATACGTAATTATTGGAATGCTTAACATACTAAGCAGAAAAAGACGTTGAAATGCTGTTTCTTCTTTCGCTTATTTCTCGTAGTTGTCTGCTCATCAGATACAATCAAGATTCGGCGTGCCGACTTGATTGTTTTTATGAGTACGGATTAATGCAGCCCATGCCCAAAATAAAAATGTCGACTCAATGATTGTGGTCCAGGCGTCTAAATGTACGCACATTAAACCTCTTCATTTCAGTAATACGGTTATGACTTTACAGACTGGATCCGTAAATCAGCCGAGTTGGGCGCTTTTTATCAGGAAAATAAAGTCATCAGCATTGACCGATTCTACGTAAACCTTGAATAACATCAATTAACCAAGACTCAACGCAAATGTCAAAAGAAAAGTACGGCGCCATCTCTCCTGAACTATTCAAACTGTTCTTTACAACGAAAATTTCAACGTTTTACTTACGCGTGCATTGCTAATCGCGCTATAAAATCCTTTCGACGTATGTAAGGACTGCATGCAAATTTTAAGTACGACTTAATTATGGCGATCTTCGGGGCCCTCATCCAGTTGTCTGTTTGAAGAGAAGAGCTCGCTACTTTTTACGAGTCAACGTTTTTCGCATTTCGCATGCCGACAAAGTAAGCGCTGCTTTCACGATAATACATAAGTTGAGCAAAAGCCTCAATGATACATAAAACGGTCGGTGGTCTTCGCGGCCGATTATGCACTATGGTACTTAATGTGCATGTAAATTATTATTCTAGAAGAGAAACAGATCTTATTGTTATACAATTTATGCAATTTATTTGCCGATTTGGTTATCAACAGCGGTTATATACACGGAGAAATGAAATGGTAAAAATTTGCTATACCATATGATTAGGCGAGCAGATAAATATTATTTTTTACAATTTAGTAGAATTTACGCACCAAAATATTATAAAACCGAACAAACTAGAATTTGTCAGGTTAATAACAAATTTCTTCATTAACTCTATTAAATTCTGTTTGTCTTATCATAAAGTATAGTCAACTTTTATTATACTTCATTCTCCGTGTACTAAAGATTTAAAAATCGGTTCAAATTATTCTGAACAAATTATTGTTTTATGGTTTATATATTCCAATTATAATTAAATTAATCAATTTTCAAATTATAACTATGATTATTTGACGTAATAATAATAGAAGTTTTCGGGGTTTCTGAATGACAGATTAATTAATGTAAGTATTTTTTACTGCGATTGAGAGGGAAGATAATTAATAAGTCGAAAGTAATCAACGATACCTAAATATGACTAATTTTCGGAATCGTTAAATCCTCACAAATAGTATCCGCATTGAATTTCCCAATTTCGGCTAATTAGTCGAAAATATATATACACTTGCATGAGTTCAACATTGGCACTCGTTCACAATTTACAATTAGTTAGCGGTCACTCTCTGCAAACACTCAATTTGCACCGAAATCAGCGCCAGGCTGCTTTGTTCGAGCAATTCATATGGCATCCCTTGCTGCCTACCTTTTATCCCGAGTTGAGTTCAGCGGCGTTAAATTCTGCGAAAAAAAGGGACAAGGAATGAGCGCTTACGGGCAAGGGAAAGAACAAGGGAGAGAACAATTTTTATAACGGAAAAAATATCTTAATGCGTGTAAAGATATATATTATAAAACTCCCGCATTTATAATAGCAAATAAGATGATAAATTGGAGAAATGAAAGTCAGAGACGTCAGAGTTTGTGAGAATAATACTCAGTAATTTTCAAGATAAAATTATGAACACATAATTTCTTTATTTAATAATATATTTGGAGAAAAGTTAGCTCCTAAGAATGACAAAATAATTGAAAATAATAAATATAAAAATTAATGTATGATATTGACGATTGTGAAAAAATATAGAACTTAGCTTTATATCAATAATTAATTTGATTCCTTGTTAGAGCACTTTTCGTTGACATATCAATTAAGCACTTGACAAGCTGAATACATAAGAAAATATAATCCAAGTTTCGAGTACTGGATTAATGCAAGTATTAATCCGTAATATAAAAATATAAATAATATTAATTTGAATACATCCTTATATAAGATATACAGATTAATTTTCTGACAGTTTATATGTAATTATTTAATAATGAATGCTAATATTGGAATGTGACGGTTTTTGACTTACAGGGAGCAAAATTCAGACATGAATAATTACATATTTGCAATATTATACCCTAATTACATTGCAGTATTTAGAATATACGTGGAACATGCTGCCCAAGGACTTGAATGTAAATAGTGGATCAAGTGATTATGAAGGAGTCTTTTAAATATTCATAAAACTTTTTATTCATAATATTCTTTAAAAATTTAAATATAAAGTTTTTTTATTTAATTTATCAGTTTTTGTTTATTATTTATTTTCATAAACGATATATTTATCTCATGCAATTTTATACAATAATTATTATTTTTTTCATATGTAATATGTAAATACATTAAGTTACATTAAATATAAATTTGTGACAAAACATAATCTTAAACATTTTTCAGATAAACAATATCACAATTTAAAAATATGATTCGGGATTGTACTCACGTAATCCTTGACGTATTAAAATACGAATGTATTTACATAAAACATATTATTTCATTAATAAACTCGAATCATAAAGTGAATATAATACAAAGTGATGTCTTGAAATTTCTCATTAATATATTTTTATATGTACTTTGGCATTGGATATGCCCGTCCGACTGTTCGCATACAGTACGAAACAAACATCTCACACTATCGGGCGATTCGACATGCCGTTGTTGACCGCGGTGTGCGAGAAAGCGCTATGAAATTTCGTAATAATTTCGGTCTTTCGGCAAATTATCCATTTCCGACGCTCTATCATCGGCCGGAGGGCAACGTTTGATATCTGGTTTCAAGACCAGCTAAAGGTACTGGCACTGAGAGATAGAACGTTAACAAAAAAGAAGAATAAGAAAAAACAGACGCGTCAAAGAAGGATGGCAAGACCGACATTTGGCCAACTGCCTGCATCCTTGCATATTTTATGCGCGATATCCTTTACCAGAATCGCGCGAACCCGATCCCGATATTCTGAATTCGATCTGACTTCGCTTCGGGCGCATTCCTTTCTGGCCAAATTTTATACTTAACAGCCGGCTATGACATTATTTAATTGGTCATTTTGGCACATTTTTAGCCGTCATTAATTAATTATTTCTTTCTTTCTTTCTTTCTTTCTTCGGTTGCTTTCTTAAGACATTCATACGGCTCTTTTCATCTTTGCGAAACTATCTGTCTAACCATCTGTTGCCAGACTATTATCCGTTCTTCTTCAAATCAGTTGATACTTTTGATGCGACAGCGGCATTGATTGCTCCAGTGCATAAACATTGTATTGTGTTTCGCAAGGGCTGCCCCTATTATATCATATTTTGTTATTAATATCTTCCGACTGGCTGCTCTTAGAAGCAGGTAGAGCACTTTTGTATGCGAGACCATCAGATGAGCGCGGCACTGACAGGCGCCCCCACTAGACAATAACTATAACATACTACCACGTACACCTAATAATATATAGAAAAGAATTTTTATTATTTTGTTTCGTAAAGAATCGGATAAATCATGTTTCCGTTGCCAGAAATCAATGTTATTTAATAAGATTGGGCAATGAAAACAGTAACGTTTCGATTCAAACTTCACTTTTTAATTGTACAATTGTTTATTGCTCTTATAATTGCTCTTGAAGGTATTTATATTAATAACATTCTTAACATCATACTTTAATCTGAATTTACAAACACGTCAAATTTGAAACACGTGGCTTTGAAAGTTTCGTTATATGAGAAATAAAAGTATTATATTAAAAACATAATTATAAATATTTTATACATGTAGTATATAATCATAACACGTAAATTTTGTTCAAGTTTTATTCGAGTTATTTTTATGTTTATACGTACACAATTATGATAATTGAGCAGTACCTTAAAGTATTCGAATAGTTTTGAAACAAGGTATAAAAATGTTGCTATGCACGAGCAGAAGCAGTATCGGGAGCAAAAGATTCGGAGACTTCGGCGGAGTTGCAGTAGTAGGAGGTGGTTGTACTACAAACCACCGAAGAGTGTAAATAATACTAAGGCTGATTGTGGGCGTGGCTGACAGAACTCTAAAAACCTTCGACTATATATCAAAAGGTTTACTGCCTTCGGATGATGCCCGCTTACGCGTGCAAAACGACAAAAAAGTGAAACGGACTCTATGCGAAGAACAAATACTCGCGTATATTCATCACTCTTCACCTTTTCTTCAGCTGATAAGGGTTTTAAGGATTGGCGCTTGAGTAGGTGGAACGCGTATGTGAGACGAAGACAAAGGTGGAAGAGGGCAGCTCGGGGTACCATCTTCTCGTATGTTATTGTCGTTACCACACGAGAAGATTGGTTGCCCTTACTTATTGGAATATTTCTATTTATCTTTCGAGAGGTATGTCTATGTCTCAATAATGCAAGACGGCGGAACGGTGGCTGCTTTGCGTGGGTGTTTATAACAAAGGCTTGGGAGCTGCAAAGATCTGACTCGCCAGCCCAAGGCATCGGTCAAACATTCAATGCTGCCAAGTGTATATGGATGAATGCTCAGTGCTTGTTTACCAAACTAGTTAGATGACCACTTGATTCATTCAATTGCTTCAAAAACACCCGATTCTTCGTATATTTACGTTGCGATACAACGTAACGCAATGTGAAGCAAATACGAGTTGGACTTTTCTGTACGTATATTACGAACTCAGATAAACGTTTATTTTGTGTCAAAGCAATAATTGCCGTTATTTATACAATAGATTATCTATTTTGGAATTGTAATATTACTTAAAATACGCGGAATACTTTATGAGCATTTAAAAAATGCAATATCGTTGAAACGAATAAAGTATAATTTTTTAATACGAATACATGATTTGATAAATAAGTGCTATGTAACATTGATGTATGGATTAATTTCAGAATTGTGTTTTGAAAATATGTAAACATATTTAAAAATTACTTGCCCACATGTATCCTACTTATAATATTAATTTAGGTAATTGCTACTCCTACACATTACTCTACATATCCGCTTCCTTGTTTATTATTTTGTTAAAGCTTTTTTTCTTACATTATAGTTTTTACATTCATTATTATATGTATGTTAATTTGAATACCAACACTATTTATAAGGATTATAATAAATGGCAATATAAGACCGAACAGATATTAAATACTATCTTGTTTAATAATTTAATTTCTATTGAAGAACATTATTGATGTTTTTTGTTAAATTAGTAGACCAAACTATTGTCGTAACAGTTTAATTTTAGAATTACATTGTAAAAACAAAAAAGGTAGATATTGTTCATTCAATTACAACACAAAGAAGAAGGTTGCCAAATAATTTCGTCACCAGACGGAATTTCTCTTTGTTTACCGGAAGTCATTCATCCAGAAAAAGTTGTAATCTTCTCTCTCAGTTTCTCTCTTTTAAAAAGTCAGTCGTTGGGAAATAGATGCACATCCTCGAACAAGAGTCGAATTCTGGAGCCAAAATGGTTGGCGAACGATGAATTTTGGCAAAGGCTCGCTCGTCGTTTCTCCCTTTCTTTTCGGCTCGATGAGCCAGATTTAATCCCTTTAGGTCATTCGAGCACTCATTTCTGGTCGCTTTTATGTAAGCTTTGATGCTCATAAACATTTAGTTTGTGGATCCTTGTTGTCCAATTGAAATTATATATGTTAACAAAAATACATCTTAGATCCGAAAGTGGCATTAATAAAAATGTAAAAACAAATATTTATTGCGAACACCATAACGTTGATTATAAACGCCGCAGCATTAACCAATGAACACCTTTGAACTTAAGGGTCCCATTTTCCCTTATTTCATTACGCTGCTCAACTAAAAGCCTCCACATTTTAATCGACTCATTAAAAACGGTCGTTCCCTATAATTTACATCGAATCATCGCTGCGGTATCATCGAATGAAAAGCATTTTCACATTTGCACGCTCATGACGTTCGGTACGTACACTTACATAAAATCAATTCCGCTTTTGTCGGCACGAGGTGACTCTCGCGTTCCGAAGACTCTCGGCAATTTATATTCTCGCATTTTGTAATTAACGCTCAGATAAAGTAAGACGAAGGTGAAAAAGAAGTAGCAGACTCGCGAATATCTTTCTTCTTGTTCTTTGAGGGCTGAAATGAGCGTCGAATATACGAATGACTATCAAAGCACGCGAGAACGTATGCAGCCAAGCCGCCGAGGCGGATGATCATCCAGACAAGGATGGCGCGAAAAGAGAAGACGAATTGGATGTGTTCTTGCGTAGGATGATGGAGGCTACATCTCGGGGTCTCTGCATGCCACTACAGTCAGAGTCCAGGCCAGACAGAAAGCGGTCTGTATAATTATAGGTTGTCACCTCATCAGCCTACGAGTAGTTCAGAAAGAGAGAGGGGGGGTATAGAGCTGCTACGGCCCTAAAGGGCGCAGTCTTTAGCTCAAATTGTATTTTATCGTTGCGTTTAGGCAAGGTTCATACAAGTCAACCAATCGAAAGAGAATTTTGACTTGTTTTATTTTTAGCAATAAGACTTCTTGGAATACCCGCGAAAAAATTCGACGTCATTTTTTTTGCACGCTTTACTGATTTTATTATATGGAAACTGCTGGATAATCGGAATACATTTTTTGAGTTAAGGATTTGCTATATGTAAAGTGTGTTAATTTAGTCCAACAAATATATGCATAATTATTATGTAATACGTTAAATCTTGCATATGGTATATAAACTCTAGTAAAAAAAGAACATTGCGTTACGTATACGATACGTACGAAATATTTTGAAATCAGTAAAAATTACATGTATTAGATAAATATACATTAGATTCAATAGTGTTTGGAAATTGTAAACCGAAATTCGAACAAGTATATTTGACTGTAAATGACGGGTACTTAAGATTCCTTCGCGTAGTAGTCAGGTACAATAAATCTGTTATACGTATCATCTGTCCGGTGAACGTTTAAAACGATTTTGCATAGATGTTCACTGTCACTGCCATTAGCTCTCATAAAAATACTGAGTAAATGTTTGGCACGTACTACCATCGAGACGGATATTGGCGCTACGGCGAATGGTAGGTACAGCGCGAGAAGAAGTCGAGCTAAGTGGAGAGTTTAGAAGGATTTCATTAAATCATATGGATCGGCTATAATGTATGTTATTGAGCAGAGCGTTCAAATCGCGCTCTATAAGTTGTAATAAGTCCAATTTCAGGACCGGTCATGAGTCGAGTCTCACAGCAGTTGCCAGGTTTTGCCGAGGGTCGACGTCGGGACGAGTCCGATTGTCTGGACTGGTTGGGTAGGCAATCACTGGCAACGACCGCGGCTCGCCGAACCCGCCACTTACTCGTCAAACGGCCAGTCGCTCAGCCAAAATCACTGCCATTTAGATAATTTGTAATGAATAGCTACTCTTCCTTTCTATCTCTCTCGGTGGACTACGTTACTCCCGCAGAAGTAGAAAAGAATGCACGCTTCGATCGGAATCCCACTTTGTATTCTCATCGTTTATCAAACCGCGTGTTACAATTTGCAGTCTTGGATGAAAGACTGTTTAGATTTTTTTTTGAATTATATCTTTCTTATGTGAAACGTTTATTGAATTATAGCCCGGCTCTTATTGTCTAGATTTACGAAAACGATCAAGAATTAGCAGCCTTAGACCCGATACGTGTTCCTGCAAATTCATCCAAATGTCTTGTAATGTGTAATTTAACACATTTTTGACCGTTTCGTCGATAATTAAGTTTACTGTAATTTTAATATTTAACTCGAATTAAGACTAAAGTTAATTCCGATAGGAAATTTGCCACATCACCGACTTTATATTCGGATGAAGGATACGCGCATTAAAGGCTCGCGGATCTTTACTGCGACACGGGTTGCTTGAAGTTTGTCTGCGATCGGAAAACGTGACTTGGCATACATTATCGTCTTCGTAAAGCGCAGGGAAGTCCACTGAAATCGAGGCAGCTTATGATTTGCGTCAAACACGGCAATGAGAAATGTATTCATTTCTAACAAGATCAATACCTTATTTAACTTTAGTGAATATAAATTGCGTTTACGTTTCAGATATCGCAGCAGAAATTCGTTGCACACGTACAAAGACCTTAAAATATAAAAGCGCGTAATTGCGATACCGTGAACATTGTTTATGCTCGGTTCGGTTATTAGTTGCTCCTAATATCGGGTCAAAATAGCAAGAAATATGTTTGCAAATTGTATGCATTTGGTACGGTTCATTATGTATTAAAGGATCAAACACTAATGCGAGGATTTTATTGAATATTTCAGACGTGCCGCGCATGGAAAAGTCTCCACTTTTAGCAAACGGTTACAATCATCCGCCAACGCATCTGAGCCATATGCAATTCATGCAGCTCGCAGGCCACCCAGGTGCTGGTCACACCGCCATTCTGTCGCCCGCCAGCTTACCTCATCACCTCCAGGCGCAAGCTCAAGCACGTGAGCAGGGACTCAAGATCAATCCGAACACGATATCAAATATGGAAGCTTTAGCGAGGTAAGTTATGTTAAATATCGGCCTATTGGATCAACTCTTATTCATATTTTTCGGGAACGTCGTCCGTCCTTAGATTGTCCGTCTCTTGCCTGCATCTCTGTCTGTGTATGATCTACACGTGAATGTCGCATGAAGGATCTCGCTCGACACGCAGCGGGAAACATTTTCATTAACTCCTCCTTGCTTCTTAATGTGCAATTATTAAAAGCGAGGGCGCGCAAACTTTTCGAGGGAGTCGACGGGTTGGATTACCCTCCTTACGGAAACACCAAGAGTTCGACTGGAGAAGCGTCACATTGCACAATTGGATTTGCTAGGTCTATTTGTTTAAAGTTCTCTTAGGGTCGTGCGCGAAACTTGGAACGAAACGTACTTGTCAAGCGAGGCCAAAAGAATACAAGTTTAAGAGGATTTGAAGAGACGGAGAAGCCGTGGAAATCCTAAGGGGTCTCGACACTGCTTGATCTCCAGTCTACCTTCGCTCACTTTGTCTCTGTCCAACTTTCTTCTCGACTTCTGCCTGCGAAGTCTGTTTCCTACACTTATTTACGCGGCTTGAATTACAAACGTAAGTAAAGATCCGCGAGGGTTGCCGCTCGCAGTGACCTCGACTAAGGTGCCGAGACTGCGGCCCGCGTGACACTGCCGCAATCGATACACGCCTAGGGGATTATAACTAAATGATTTCGAGAAACGCCTCTGCTTAGGAACTTAAACGGCCAGCTTAATCGCGAGATGTAATCGAAAATTGCGGTTCGGGTAATCGGCCTGGGAAACTCCGGAGGCCGGAGAGTTTTGTGTTGCTGAGGGGATTACCGAGCGGATCTATTAGAAACGCGTTAACAAATGCCGGGATTAGAGTCTTCCAACCCTTGCCCCAAACTTCTTCTTGGCTGTCTTCTTCCCACGCTTACGCTTATCACTGTCAAAGAACTTTCGGTACGCGTGGGCCATGAATTTAAAAAGTCTTCTACGGAAAAGAAATCCAGTTCTGTGGGGGAATTATAAAAGTTTTCGCGTCCTGATGAATATTAATTCGTCGTTTGAATTTTGTCAACCAACAAAACGTTGTACAGCCGAAATTTCGAATGCCTCTCGGTTTGCTGCGGGTTTCGCGATAATTTGTGCCCGTGTGTGAGATCCACATGCATGCCGCTTCTCGTCCAGGAGGCGGCACCGCACGTTCCGCATTATGATTTCAACGCTTTGCTTTTAATTAAAATGCAAATCTATCGTACCAAGAGAACCAAGAGATCGGAAGGTAAGACGGATTACGTCTGGGGGCGCCACGACAAACATCGGAATATGATTAATTCTACTCAACCCTATCCTGACGATCGCCATCAGCACAACCTTTAGATACCGGTCGACATTTCGTCGTGAAAATTCGCATTGCGATGCTTCTTTGATGAAGCGCGACTAATTTTTAAATGTCGCGCAAACAACCTTTTTCAAACAGTCTGGAATCGGGACCAGTGCTGGTTCGTTTTTTTCTTTTTTTTTTCTTTTTCTCTTTTTCGCTAAGCAAAGTTGTGTTTTAATCAACGACATCAAAGTACCGTAATAGTCAATCGAATCAAAGAACTCCGACGAGATGCTTCGTCAACTCTCCTTCCTGATCAAGACGTTTGTCCTACGCGAGAAACATTAATTAACTATTCACTACTCAGCACCGCACTTTTTTATAAAGCTTGCACGATACAAACACAAGTCCTCCCAAAGTACGCCGTTCCAACCGGGAAGCAATCTCTCCTACTGTAAGACTGTTTTTAATTAACACTACCTATTTCATTAGAGATTTGTAATGTTTTTCGCTTAAGGTGATTTATCAAATGAGTCAATTTTAATTTTATCATTTCAGACAGAAAGGGTGTAATATTTGTTATTTCGAAATTGCTGTTTTCTATATCATAATTAGTTAACTCGTTGGTTAATTGCAACATACTGTAACTAAATAACTGAAAGCATTGTATTAAAATTATCTAATCAATAAAATATAGTCTTCGTTTATTAATTTGCGTACTATATATTTTCCCCGCGATATGACGTGTTTATAATTATTCAATAGTAGAACTGATAAAAAAACACCCATCACGATGCAAGCTTTTCACTTATAATTTCATGTAATTAATTAACAAAATCATATTCAATCCGCATTATTTAAGTCCATACCTAAACAATCCTGATTATTATAAGAAAAGAAATAACGAATATCTCTCTGAGATCGATTGTTCACAGTAATATGTCTCCTGACAAGTCTTATGTTTCTATGATCCGCAGATCCAATGTCTGGGACAACTGCCAAGCAACTTATGAAGACATCGTGAAACATCTTCAAAGGTAGGACAAGATGCCATCCGGCGCTGTACGACTTTTGTCGGTTAAAACAAATGCGGATTTTCATCGGGTGACTGCGAACCCGACAAAATTACAAAACACGGGATTCTCATTTGCCGGACGCGCTCTCGATAAATCAGCATTAAACCAAAAGCATTGACTTTCTGGGTTGAGTCCGTAGCGTGACGCGGTAATGCCGGCATGATTTGTACGCAGTTTCAACCCTTCAAAATCCCTACCAGATCCAACATTGACATCCGCAATCATCCCCTCGGAGAACACGTTGCTCTCCCATCTCCGTCTACCGCGTTCGCTCTGTCGATTTGTCTGTCTACCTTTGTTATCGCAATACCCACCATGTCGCGACTCGCAAGCTTATTCAGCGTGATCCCGACCACTTGTCACTTTATGGGGCACAGCACATCGTTGTGACGGATGCGTTCGTCATTCGGGAGTCAGCGTCATCGTGTGCCCAACAATCATTTGCTTTTCATCTTAAAATTAATACGATTGGTCGCGGCGCGGAATAATCTACGAGCGGCTGCCTGGCTTTAATAAATATAGGTTTTATAGACTGATAATTCCGAAGCGGAATACGCGCTGGGATAGAAATAGATTTCGATGGCTGATGTGCATGATGTGTTTATAAATGTTGGGTGTGTATTTTTAATTTAAACGATGAATCAACACACAGATGAGTTATTTTAACCATAGGAATGTGATTGAGCAGTTGATCATTGTAAGTATTACTCGTTTGATAAAATATGAAATTGAGAAGTTACCGTTCGTAGACATATGAACTTGAAGTTTTGTTACGATACGTTGATGTTACGAATTATTATGTAGGACTCATAGAAAATGAAAGTGTGCTTTCATTGGGCTGCATGCATTTTCCGTTGTGTTCAGTATTTTATACTTTCATTACGAGAACATATTTTTTCGACGCATTTTTATATCATACGTGTTTTTATGATACATGTTTTTATCGCATCATATTGAATTATATAAATATATTAATAGAATGCTTGCATTTAGCGATACATTATTTTTCATTGATTAATGTAAAATAACGCTCATTACAATTTCACGATGAGAAATATAATACGGTCTTAATACATTAAAAGAACAAAACATTTGGTTTGCTCAATAAATTACTTCTCGCGGCATGTAGTCGTTTCTCTAAATGCAAAGCCTCGCAAATAATAGCACTGAATTGCGCCAAATTCAATTAACTAGATTTCGTTGGAACAAAGTTCCGGTAACGACCCAATCGTGCATTTTCGTAGAGGTGGAACCCTGGCGATCCGGCAATCCGACTCTAGGATTAGCATAAACTAATCATCGAGATTAGATGTGACACGCTTCTCTGCGTAGGGAACCAACCTGAGCGTCACACACAAGACAAGGACCGAGTGAACGCGTCGTCTCGTAAAATCAAAAGGACAAACAATTAATAACCATGGCCTGGCAATTAATCACAACGTAATGCCTCGGTATTAAGCACGGGGGCGTCCAGGCAATAGGCATTGCCGGCATCTACAAAGGTTTACACATCAGTGTCACTCGCAACAAGTCCGATTTCGAGCTAAAATCGGGCTTTGCTTTATCTTTGTCTGGTCTCACATGAATATTCACGACGCCCGTTCCCCTTTACTGACACCCCGCATCCCTTCCCCTCCTGTACCGTGCATCCCCTCGTAAGTCCGATCTATCGAACAGCGACCAGTCAAAGGCTGAAATCACAATACGCGTTTGTCCGGTTGACGAAGCCACGGCGGGAGTACCAAAGCAAATAAAGGGGGTAAGAGAGAGCCAGATAAAATGGTATCAAGTCTGGAGGGGTAGAGCCAGAAAGAGCGAATTGCCTGCCAGTGGTCATTGCCTTTGAATTGTAAATTACATTTTGACCGTTCGAGCAGACAGTGTCGATTTTCACTCCCCTTCGATTCGCTATCCACGGACTCTGCCGTTTTGTACGTCCGCCGATTAGAAAAGCTCGCTGACGTCCGCGTGAATAACCAAGCACATGAGATAATGAAAGTTACGTTCGCGGCTTTATTAAATCGACCAAAGCAATTGCAATGCGCGCGACTGTTTGTAGAGAAGTCTTTGAAAAATATATGCTAATCGTTCGCTTTACATATTAAGAAGCCACTATTCAAATCGTAGGACGTTGACTAACAAATAAGAATGTTCTACCCTAACTTTCAATATTACGCATTCGGTATCTACGTTAGTTCATTCAATGCATTTAACATAAAATAATATGAAAAGTGTATAATCATGATGACCAATTTACGCTACATTAATTTTTTCTTTTGTACATTTTTTTGCATTTTAACGTGAATATAAGCACAATTTAAATACGATGTGTATAATTAAATATTAAAATAAAAAGTATCAATAGCATTATAATTTACTTTACTAGAACATATCAAAAATTATACAATAAGGCATTCAATGCCAACGAAAATAACGATTATATCCTAAACGTTAATACCGTTTCTTATTATCAACATTAAATTATTAATCACGAAATCAACGTCGTTCAATCATTTCAAAAACATTCGTATCTCATTATCATGTTTACGATAAATTCATCGTTGTAAACAATATTTAACCTTTGAAACTGAAAAATAAAAATTTCGTTAATTGGATCATTTAACACCGATTGTTTTTTATTTCTGCTCGTCGAGGTCATCAAAGGTCACTTGCATACCCTTCCCCATACCAGTGAGAATTTCATTCATTAATTTCATCATTATTTATGCAAAACACATTCATGCTCTTCGTTGGTAAAATTAGTTTTTTGTAAATAATTAGTTTGTATGGTCTTTTGGTTCACGAACGATGTGACTCGTGACTCGCATAGAGCTCGTAAAATAGTGAATAACCCTCGCGCTGTAATGTAAGTAATATTAATGGTTCCTTGGTACGAAAATGCTTGGGTATCAATGCGCGAGTTCGCTAATGTCGGCTTCCGGGCTTTAAAATTACCCAGTCATTCTAGCATAATTCACGCGTATTGTCGTTGATCCCTCATCAGGTCTCTCTTTCACTCCGCTCCTCTCTGTCGGTTCTCTTATCTAGACGCTGACGATCCTGCTTTTCTTCGTTCACAGCATCCTTCGCGTCCCAAACCATCATTAATTACAACGACGAGAACACTGACATCGTTGAGTTATCGGAAAAGACATCTGCCATCGCTGGAAAATAATATTCATAAAGTTTATCCTCGCGACTCGTCTTATCTCGTTTCGGAGCATGCCAGCGCTACGTTGACACGCAATAAAATAAAGCCCCGGTGCGTAATGAACCGAACACATTCAATCACGTTCAATCTGTTTATGCCAATGAAGGCAGCGGTGCTTTGCCATTTACTTATTCTAACGTATTTCCGTACATTTCATTTTAGTATATTAATCAATTTTTGTTATTCATTCTAACAATAACGCCCCTCAGAGAGTAAAAAATAATTTGATCATACATCATCTTTCGAAATCAAACCCGACTTTCTAACCTCAAACTGGTATTATTTGGATATCGCGAATCTTTTATATTTCGTATTTGACTTGTTTCAATAACGAATTTAAACTTTAACGTTATTCGATGAGCGGAAAATATCATTTCAGAATGTATATGTGAATCCACTTCAATTACGTTTATAATAAATTTTCGTTATTGACGCGTTCGCTTTATTTTTTGAAATAAAATCAATTAAGATTTCTGTAACATTCGGTCTCGTTTAACTCTGGTTATTATTCCTAAAATTAGCCTTCAAGGATAATCGATTGCGACAACATTGACAAAACATTCCAATTTGTAAACAAGCACGTACAGTCATCAAAGAGATGTAAAAATAAAACGTCGTTTTGTTAAGACACAATATTGACATGACTCGTTAGTCGTATAACGAGGCAGCGAATAAACTTGTCGCGACGGAGAAACATCAGAAGCGTAAAGCATCTTGGACTCGAAATGTGTCGCTTGTAACGAGGTGACGAAACGATGATTAATTAAAAGCGTAATTAGTTCGACCGCACCGAGATCCTATTTTGGCCGAAACGTCGACGGTTCCGGCGACGATCGTCGGCGCTGCCGCACGAAATCGTCAATCGCCGGACGCTGTTCGTCGGATCTCGTCGGCGCGCGAAATCTCATTAAAAAACTGGGTCCAAATCGATGCGCTCACGGATATTTTGTGAGGCGCGTCTTAGAACCGCTTGCCCAAATGCCACTCCTTTTTAGCCTATTACTGTCAGTCGTTCGTTTTCTTTCGTTTCTTCCCAGCTGATATTTATTAGACCTCGAAATAGCGCACACATGTGTACAAACACGTCGTTAGATCTAGAATACGTTTTATTGCTAATATAATGCGCTCTAAACATAGGCCTGTTTTTACATTAACGGTATCAAAAATAAAGTCCCAAATGAAACGCCTCGCGCGCTTTCATCGACAAAATTAAAAATAGTTGGCATTAAATATGTAACGGCGGTTACAAAGTATGATACAAAGTATGGCGTTATTTATTGAATCCTTTCACTTCTCACGTGCAATTTAATTCGAAAAGGACAATCATCCGATCAAAGTAGGTCCGATTATGCAAATGTTTCAGTTGTTTGGGGCATTTTTTGCCGACGATTTACCCAGAGCGATTCACCTGTGCAATGTCGGTGTGTATCGGAATTCGATTCGCGTGATGGGCCAGAAATTCGTTCAAAAAAAAAGAGACACGGCTATCCGTTAGGGTGGTTATAAGAAATTGTTTATCGTGCGACAGAGAATCATCAGGCAAATAACAAAATCGAAATCTTCCTCGAATCGATTATAAAGACCGCTGGACTTTATGCAAAATTTGTGATCGATCCCCCGAGGTTCTTTCCTCCATATTACGTCACATCGGCATCAAGGTCCGAAATAAACACAATATATAAGACGCGCTTGAATTATTGTCACGAGATACCACGTTACATCATTATAATTGACGTTTTTATTATATCAAATTTTTGTTGTATATTGTACTTGCTAATGCGCATACAAACCAAATTGTTCCTTACATTTGTGCCATATTATATATTACATAAATAGAAAGTATGATAAATTGATGTTAATATTGAATAGTAGGTATATTATAAATCAATTTATGAAATGAGATATGTTAATTATAAATGATTATAAACGTCTATTTACAACATTAATTTATTAATCACTATTATAATTATTTAGTTTTATGTAATGCAGTTGAATTTTTTCAATTTATTTTAACATTAAAATATTAGCGTTCATTAGATTTAACTGAGTTTATTTAACCATTAATATAACAACTAATTTTGTTAATTAATAAAAGTAATACACTGTGAAATAGGTGCCCTAATTTGGATGTATATGTGTTTGACAAATATAAATGTATATGTAATATATACAATACAATTCCTATACTTTCTAAAATAAAAAGATATATATTATTAATGAACGCGTTAAAATCGATTTCAACAATTTCAAATATTTTAGAATGATATTAGCAGTTTGGATATAACTAAATGCACTCGCGTCGGTTATTCATCTTTTAAAGAATTATTACCAACGTAATTGAAATTATCGAACAGCAGATTTTATCATATTTTTACCGGTTCGATTTTTGTTTTTCAAATTTATGCCGAATCAATGAAGATATGATAATCACGTCCTGTTGAAAATAGTAAAGTATGGCAATCCTTTGACAGTTAATTCGTTTTCATGTATTCGTTGGAGGTATCGAGTAGTTAATTCCATCGAGCGATCGGACGGTTGATAGTGCGACGGGCCGCGTCGGCTATTACTACTATCAAGCGCGACGCTAATTGCGTTCAAACGAACTGTCGACGCCGACACGCTGACGCACACGCCATAGCTGAACGACACCTCACCTTCGTATACCTGCCTGCTTAAGTCGGTCTAGTCGATACACGCGTTTATATCTACACATACATCCGGACGTGTACGTATACATGCATTATGTTATGATTAATACGCCAACGGCAATTACAATATTTTTAACAACGTGTCAGAGTTTCGCGACTTTACGAGTGACAAGGTTCATCAATAATTACAAATGTCGATTCAATATTTTCTTCGAACGAGAATCGTATATTTTATACAGCTATATACCCTACGCAAGGTGTTTAACCATAATTAATCAATAAGAAATCATTTTATAATATCCAAGTTTCGTTCAATTAAGAGACTTCTATACTATAGCTTTTAAAATGTTATTTTATACAAATATATACAAAACAAATTGTTAATCTTTTATAATGAAAATGCTTTGCTATAACATATATTTAAATGTAAATCAATATCAAACATTATAAATTTAATCTAAACAATAACTGACGACAGAAAAGTCTTCTTTATGATTAAAATATTATAATTAATTAAACACAATTACTCCATAAGTAATACGAACTACACGTTCAATCTAAACTTGTGTCAACAAAAATATACATTTATAGATGTACTAAAGATTTTTAGTAGAAATCGTCTACAAAAATCAGATTTCGGTAACGAATTACCTAAAAATTCCTCAACAATTGTACTTCATTTTACGACGATTAATTTTGTGAAGTCTTAATTTCGGTTGCCCTAAATAACCCAAGCACGGACCTCGAACTTTTGTCGCAGCGTTGCTATTCATCTTCAGCCAGCGCCCGGGCTGAATTGAATAACCTAGGCTCTAAATCTGCCGTAACAAATATAGACTAACGGTGTGACGGACGCAAACCAATTGCTTTGGGCGTGATTTCGCGCGTCCTTGTCCGACGTTGCGGCGATCTTCTATCCGTCTCGTTTGCGGCCGCGAGGACACTGGCCGATCCTCACGGCACAACGCCCGACCAAGATATATTGTTATTAAATAGTTCCCCTTTTGACGTCGACGCGCACACATTATCGCGTCGCTATATTACGTGCGGCGCTCTCCTCTCTTGTCCCTCGACGGATACACAACCTGCGCAATATCTCACTTTCGCCCATCCTGCTCGCTCGTTGCTGCTTCTCGGTCTTATTTATATCCTCGCGACACGCGAGGATTCTTCTCGCGAGCGATACTTAACGCACGTCGGGAGGTCCGGCGCATCCTTAATCTCGCATCTCTCTCCCATCTATGCCGGTAAAACTTATACCCGGGACCTTTCCGCACGATTAATCGAACATACCCAATGAATTACATCAATTACTTTCTATTGGATCATTGCCAATATTGCCGAACCATAATCAATTTCTCGGTGCTTTTCGCGAGTTTTCACTTTCGCGCTTACCGATCGGCGTGGATTTATCGCCGATATGTTTTTCATTTTAAATCAACGTTTGCGACTGTTTCCATGGAAGGATTGATCGTTTGTTAATTATTCGAATTTGTTGATTTTTATTCCAAAATCGTAAAAATACTCTGCTTTAAAACGAACGATTTTAATCGCAGGTGTCCGACTACTATTTTTTCTCGATTTTTGATAAAACAGCATCTTTACACACGATGTCAAACACCGAAAGTAAATTTGCTTTCGTGTGATGACTATAAAAGGAGAATCGGGCGACGAATCAGCGTATTATAGTGCGACGAGTGCACTTGGCAGAAGAGAATGGTGTTTTCCGGAGTCAAACGAGCTTTCAACCCTGTCGAGGGTAAAGCGCGTATTTGCGAAGGGGTTTCTGATAACACGCGACCCATTGTGTACGCGTCTGGCGAACCACCTGAAACACGCATATCGAGGCAAACGTGCGTGGCTGACCCAAACGGCAAACGCGAGAGAGTGTCCTACCAATCAGCTAACCCGACTCGTACATAAGGGACCTCGTTGACCCACCCTGTAATACGTAGAAAGAGCATGGTGCAAAGCAGACAGAGAAACGCGGAATATGGACACCGCAAATATTAGTTCATTACTAAAAGTGCCAGCGAAATCGAAGCTTTGTTTGCTCGCCGGATGCAGCCATTCCGTTTATTCTGCGTTTATTTAATGGTATCGCGTCGATGTTATTTCATTAATTAAATATGCTCACGATATCAGTTACACTCAGAGAATGGGAGCTGAGGAATTAAAATGGATGACAACGTAATGGATGACAATGCGAACGTTTGGCCTCGCAAGTTCGTCGCGTGGCCATTCTGTAACGAATGTTCAACGCGCAAATCGAGATCCCAAATTTGCCAAACGCGACGACCGGTTTAAATTGCAGTTTTGTTAAACCGACTTTAATGAGCATTTCTGGTGAATAGTTGAACGCAATTTATTCTCCGTGTAGTCGGTTTTGACGAATTAGTTGTCATAAAATTTACCGCCGCTCCACTTTTCGTAATTTCGCGGAAAATATTTCGGTAGTTTTGTTATATATTCGGTGTAAAATGTAATAATCTCCAAAAAGTTTTCATTAATTCATTGCCGCAAATGTACAACGAGCACTTTTCATTAGCCGCGCGCGCGATTTGCGCTGCTATGTAAATTAAAGAGGTTATATGGTTTTACATATTTCAACAGGACCGGCTCGTATAGCAAAGCAAAGGTACATCGAAGCAACGAGGGAAAGGCCACTTGAAAAGTGCAGTCGAAGCGTTTTCTCTAGTGTTTTATGGAAAGCTTTAGAATTGTAGATTCTTCGCGGTTACACGATTTACGATGTGGTCTCTGCACCGCACATCCCCGTAGTCTGCAGTCTCCCCCCGTGTCTTGTCACCGTAGATTTGTAGCATCTCACTGCAACTGATATTCGACGTTATTTACATTCCTTTAAACTTTTTGCTCCGCAAATATTCCAAACTAAAAACCGCGTCCTTGCGTTTTTAACTTTATCCTGTCGATCGTTCGTCATCGCGGACGAAACGAGAATGTCATTCGAACATATAATTCGGAGTCAAATTGTAACGTGAATTGGAGGCAAGCGCGCGGAATCCATTGATAAACGCCTTTGGCTTTATTTATACTTCTGGGGGGTGAGACGAATAGGGGAGTGTTTTTAAAGGACAGGGGTCCAGATATTGGACATACGCAGTTGCTATTGGATTTCAATTGGAAAACGATTATTCTTGTCGAGTGACCATTGAACGGTTACGTATTTTCCTACGATTCGCTTTTTTCACACTTGTCACTTGCAGAATGAGCGAATGATTTTTTACAGTTCATGAATCATCCACCATCCCCGACAATTTATTCAAGAGCGCAACCTATATATAGCGTTAATCGTTAAATAGTTTTATACATAAAACATAAGGGTGCTACCGCGGCGTCATTTTTATGCAATAATTAATAGGCCTCGCTATCAAAGATGCATTACACGTCCTTTTTATCGTAAACGAATAAATTGCAGCGTGAGACATACTGCGCGCCGTAAGACTTGAACAATTTTTCCAATCATTTCCATATTTTATTTCAAGTGTTATTCTGTCAAGTTCCGTCATTTGGTCATCAGTAAGCAAAGTGCGTTAAATGAATGCCTTCCACCGGGTAACGACGATTATAATTTTCCTTCGGGGCTAATGCAAAGTACCAGACCGGTTGAATGTTATCTCAACCTGTCATACGAAGATTAAATAAACCATGTCCGGCGTCATCCGAAGCAGTCTCCAATCACCTACGCTTAACTTCTCGTGGGAAAATTTTATGTTTTCTGTGACATCGCGGTTTTTTCATTCGCATTTTTCTTCGCCTTTATCTTTGCATGATTATGAATGATGGTGTTCGATTAGAGTTGATTTACCCTTTATTTATACAGCGCGTCAATGCCGATTTAACAAAATATAATTTCAAGTTATTTATTTATTGGTTATAATATATTCACATAAAATCATATTTTTTGATGCTTAAATTAATGTATGGAAATTCGTGTTCGTGTGTGGAATTTTAGTATGTTAATTGTATATGAAAAAATTATTTCTAATTTTATTGATAGTAAAATATATCAAAATGAAAATAATATAATGTATATTATGTGTCAAAAGTGTAGTTTAATTAATTTTAATCTATTCTTAATTAGTTAATCCCTGAATATCAGAAATATATAGAGATACAAATTAATTACTATAAACTATAAAGAAACACTGTATTTTTCATGTAGTATACACGGAGAAAAAAAGTATTAAAACAGCAAATCTATGACAGTGATGTTTAATATTGAAATAATACATAAAATGTCAGAAATTTTCACAACAATGTATGTAATTTTTTACTAGTTTTATATGTATTATTTCAAAATATAACACTACTGTCACACATTTCATATTTTATGCGCAATTTTAAATACTTTTTTTTCTCCCTGTACGCATTATTCCTAATTTTTCTTCGAATCTAAAATCTATCCGACTCTATAAAAAATCATGGAATTGCGTATAATTATGACTTTAAATAATACATAACATAAATATAACATCCCAGTCTCGAAATAAGCAAACAGCAGTTATTACGCTGCTACTGCGCCGTGCAATATATATAAAATAAAGAAACGTATTAAAGTCATCATTCACCAGGGGCATAACTAAGACAAACCCAAATACACCATAACATCGAAAAAGGCATCATTTTTTCTATTGTTCTTTATTTCGCCTCCCATATAAAATCGCGAAGCTTATAAGCGCGTCGTAGTTGGCGGCGTGGGGCGACGCGTATACGCGCGAGCAAATTTACGTTGGCGATGATAAATGGTTTTCGGTTAGTCTCGCTCGCTCGTCGTCGGTTGCGGGGCAGCTCGGTGTCTCGCTTTGTTTGTGAACTAAGGTTATGACTTTGGGCGCGGGGTTAACGCGGAACTTTGATACGTCGTCGCCCTTTTGCGCTCGCACGAACGACAAGGACGATGGCGCCACGCGGTGCCACCTCGGTCGAGGGCGAAGTCACGAGCACACAAGAAAACGAGCTCTCGCATATGCGTCCGTGACTGATGGTCCCTGCTTCCAGATGTACTATCTGCGATACTTTTATCGCGAATTGTTTGTTCAACGCGGCTCAAAAATGCCAGCAGCTACGTTTTCGCCGAGCGGGCAAAAAAGATGAAGTAAAATAGAGAAAAAGAAGATTCGACAAATTTATACAGCGGAATGCTTATAATTCAGCGCTGTTCCGTCTTTCATTCGCGGGAGCGAGAGACCCGGGATGGAGTTATGCGATTTAAGTGCACGCGTGTTATTCGAGCTGATAATGTATTGTAAATAAGTTGAGATTTCAAGTTCAAGAAATACTTTATGAGGCGCCCACTTGATTGCGCTCGAAATATATGCCAGACTCGGAGTCTAAATACATTTGATTTCCAGTACAAACGACGGAGTGTTTTTTTTTACGCCCGCGTTGATCCATTTATTTGGCCGGCCAATTTGAATGCTTTTCATATGGCCGCTTGAAAAGACACTTTTTTCTTCGTTTATTATTCTATCAAGCGAAAATACTTGAGAAGATTTGTATGACACGTTTGATTGCATTTAATATTCTCTTTTATCATGCTTTAAGTATCAATTAATCATAACATTATGCACGCCTATTAAGCACGATCATATTTCGAGATTGATAATTAACGAATGCTTATATTATTATAATTATTTAATTAAATCCACAATGCTATAAAAGTAAAATTTAATCAGAGCGGTTGTTAATTTACAATTTAAAATCGTGCCGGGCAATTGAGATATATATTTATTTTGATGGAAGCAACTGTAGATTTCAAAATACTACGACTTTTTGTAGAAAATTAAGCCGGTTGTTATGCGGCAAAGGCTGCCGCATAATCCTCGAAACGAGACCATCGTAGACGCTAATAAAATAATATCAGAGGCTATCCGGAAAGCGCTTAACGCGACTGAGGCTAATAATATAGTAAAACAAATGTGCCAGACGACTTTTATGAAACGATAGAGGTGACCGGCACGTAACCCTATAGCGTGGTTTAAATAAAATTCGTCTAACCCTTCTCGTGAACAAGGAGGAGGGATGCGTCAAGTGCTGCACGCCGGTGTTCGCAGGATGAAATGTTAAATACGTTCACTGAACACCGGGGGCCGTCAATAAAATTGCCGTAAACTATTCGATGGAATAAAGCACCTGCGTGGTTACGTTTAACTACGCCACTCAACTCGTATAGTGTTCCACTAGTTACGATCAAAACAATCAAACATTCTTCTGGCCGGCAGTAATCAAGACAATAGATCATTTGTATAAACGTCCAAACATATTTACGCATTAGTATATTGCACGCACAGAAATGATATAGTTGCGTAGTAGGATTAAAGAAATTATTTTGTTAAACATATTTTGTCAATATGTCTGTGAAGTATATGAGTTGAATAAAATATTTCGTAAATATTTACACTTTTACTGAAGCGGTTAATATTTTTTTACAAAATTAATGTGTCGATTCAAATAAAAAACACCAACAAAATGATCGAAGTTGAATCATATTTTGTTGATCTGACAAAACTATTTGTTTGGTTAAATAACAACAAAACTCTATGTTCAATGAAACAAAATTTGTTTGCCTCCGCAAAATATTTCTGTGCGTGTGCAGTCAAAGGTTTATTTAGTTTTTCAATTGATAAACTAGATACTAAGTTAATGGCTTTACAGGATAAAATTGGGATACTTGAAAATTATGTTTAAATTGTTACTATTTTGATGCAAAAAAGAATAATATAATTATGATATTAAACAAAAAATTCTAAAAGTATCGTATCAAATTCATTGTCGCGTTTTATGGCTATAATAATTTGATTATATGAAATAATTATGAATGACAGTACTATTTCACGGGACATTTTTAAATCTGTTAAGTTATAATGGTTATTAAATTGATGTGGTAAACTTTTAAGTATTTACTAGTATTTTGATTATATGGAGTAATAAATTAATGATTTAAAGAATAAATTAATTACAAAATTACATTACCAATGTTGCACTATGCATGTATTTTCTATTCCGAATAAGGTTAAGATCGTGAAATTATAATTTTCACAACTAATATCTTTCAGGATTTTTTAAACAAACTGAATCGGTGTAAAATTAAAATTAATTCATCACACTTTTTATAAATTCAACTTTTATTTTGCAGATGATCTAAAATAACACCAATATAATAATTATCTTAAGCGATAAAAGCGATCAAAACTATGAGACGCGAAAACATTCATTAAATACACCTATGACTTTACGGCATTTATATTTGCTAGTGAATTCTCGTATTAAGATTTTACGCGCGACAATCAGTGATAAATTTTGCGTTTGATTTACCATCATTAGCGTACTCGCGTGTTGTAGCGATTATAAAACACTCGTTTGAAAACGGCAGATGTCAACTATATTATGCCTCTGAGTGTCAGGAGTTAGTCACGTCGTTTGTCTGCTGTCAATAAAATTCAAGTGGCGCAGAAATCGCGGGAGGTGAGGGCGACTACGCGTCGCGGAAGTCAGTTAGAATCGTTGAAAGCCACAGCTGCCACGTCGCGAAATTACGAGGTGGCTGGCTGGGATAAAGCGTCTTGAGAAAGCGTTGACAAATGACGGAGGCAACTTTTATTATTTTAGATGCCGCCCATCAGAAGCACGAGATATGTTTTACATACTTCGTAACGGCCCCCTGCCACGCGCATTACGAAGGGAAGGGCGCGAGCAACGCTGTTTGACAAATGGCTCGGTATTTTATTAGACAAAGTTTTTAAGGTACTCCTCGCGCCCGAGAACGCCCGCGCGCACCGTGCCAAATAAAGATAAGCCGCGACTCGAATCCCAGTATTTCGACATTTTTCATTTCTCGCCTCCCGACAACACCGCGTTATTAATAATGCCGGATATAAAAGCCGCGATAAAATTGTGTAACTAAACATTTTTACGGCTGGCGAGCCGAGGAAAATACAGAAATCTTCGCGTTCAATGCTTGCGGAAGATGGTTGATCCAGTTGTGATTAAATTGCCGGATGCAAAGTTAAATTCTTATTGCAAATATTAATTTCGCTTCGCAGTTAATTAATATACAATTATCGGTATATTATTTAATGCATTGTACATAATTGTTTACAGATTGTTACTTCGAGCGCTATATAATTAATTCATTTTGCGCAAAGATAAGCATTTAATATATATATATATATATTCAACTGGCTGCAACCAGCCAGTATTCAACGGATATCAAACAGATTCAGTGTTCCTTTATTTTTAATTGCAGAACTGAGTCAAGCGCTTGCGTATTAATTTCACTATTTACTGTAATAACTGAATTGAATGCGCACGCGTGCTGGTTTTCAGTATAAATAATGATGAATTGAAGAAAGTTCGCCAGGTAAATGTTTTCCGATGATGATTTAGTAGGGCTCGATCTTGACGTATCAAGGCGAAATATCGAGTAAGCAAGCTTTCAGAGGCTGATTGAACGGGCGCCCCCACACACGCACGCACATTATGCATGCATATACCGGTGGCGATGCGTACTTAGCGCGATTCGTTCATTTTTGAGTAACCCTTCATATCTTGCTAATGCGATTCCGTCGTACCTCCATTGAAAAGGCCCGACGTTTCAATCCAATCTATTCACTGATCGTTGAGAAAACACTCGACCGATCCATCTAATCTCGGGCCGAGTCACGCCTCGATCTTAATCCACGCGCCGCGGTGACTGGCACTTCCTTTTTTCCTCGCCTCAACACTCAAACCTGGTTCGCCAATTGCGCTTTCCCATTTGCCAATGACAAATTGCAACGCGCGCGAATCAATTTCGATTAAAACGCCGCGGCTCAATTTCTCCGCCAGCAACGAATTGCGGACAAATAATGTTTCGGAGAGGCGTTCAAACGGCGCGCGACAAATACAAAGCGAGCCTGCGATAAAGGACGCGCTGCATTGCAAAATATTTATTAATTTTATCTCTCCTTCGTTTTCACCCGTGAAATTCCATAATTTGCTTATTGTATATCAGTCGCTCGTTGTGTTTTCACAAAGCCGCGCTCGGACAAACAATCAATAACACGCGAAGAGAATTCGCCGTGGCATTGGCTATTTTCTTTGCCCCGTGCCTTTGTCCGGGCACAATGTGTCGTTTAATTAAATAGCTCGCGATTTTTGAGCGCCGCGCCATTTCAAACGCAACTTCGGTTTCAATTTGTGCAACTGCTGTTCAATTTCCGAACCGTCGCTTGCTCGTTCCTCTTTGAAATTCGCTCCTTACCCGCTTATCTCGCTTCTTATGCGCTTATTTCTCCTCAAATCTGATTACCGTCGAGCATACCCTTGAGAGCGCGGGCATCGCGAGTCAATAGAAAGGGAGCCTCCAGGTAATTTCAGGAGCGATTCCATTCCTCGAGCGAGCCGAGCGAAAAAAATCTTTGCACGCTTCGTGCACGCGAATATACGATTCGGGCTTTAATAACGTTATCTTATTTCGTACCGTTAGATGTTTAGACACCGCCGTGCCGCGGTGCGTATAAATTCGGCGAAGGATTGTTTCGGACTTGAAAGGATCGCGGAATAATCGCGCAACTGCGAACGCGACGCAATTATTAAATCCGAGGCGATTGCGCAACTTTTTCGCGTCGTCGCGGGATGATGTAGCGCCAAAGTTGGCGAGATCGTGCCACCCCCAGCCATCTTGCTCTTCCCTTCGCGTCTTACTTCAGACAGTGCTTTAGTACTTCCACGGTAGCAATCTTTTATTATTAGCGCAGGCTTTACCAGACAATGAAACGAACGAAAGGAACGGAATATGATATTGTAACGCGGCGTCTGTGCGCCGAGGGAAGCTATTGTCGGTCTCTTTGAATTTTAAAGTCAACGATCGATATGACTCGAGGGATGCGCCTTCAGCCATACGTCGTTGTCGTGCTCCCTACCGTAAGCCAAATCTCCACTTTTGCCGTATTCTTAAATAAAGTATTGCGCGGTGGAAAGTCAAATAAAGTGTTGCTCGGTCTCGCGTCGCGACGAAGACCGTTATTGCATACGGAGCGCAATAACTAATGACGAGAAACGAACAACGAAAGGAGTGGACAAGGTCCCTTCTAATCATTTTTGCACGCAGTATCAAGCGGGGCGGCATTCCTACTTGTCACGTCGTCGCCCTTTCCCGAAACCCCAGAGAACAGAGCTTGTCACTAAATTGTCGTCTCTAATGATAAATCGCACCCCGAAACGAGCTGCCGGGGAATCAAATTGCAATTTGTTATTTGTAATTCCAAGTGCTGCTTAATATACTCTCGCGTACAACCATTTCACGCCCTGCAGCGCTCCACGCCAAAGGGTTAGCTGTTTCTGTCAACCAAAGCCCAAGAAAACAGTACCGGAATTAATGTTGACAGCAGATATGCAACTATAAATGCCGCGAATTTCGCGACACGAAGCGTTTATAATTAAGCTATATTAATTACGCGACGGTACAATTACACGAAATTGATTAAACTTTATTTTATGAAACTGAAATCCGGTTTAATTTTGTTCTCGTTCAATAATAGTTTTTCGATTTTGTTTCAATGAAAACGGTAATAGTGTATGATTTCAAATCATAATATATTCTTTAAGTTAATTTTGCCAAGACTCTTTAGGGATGCAAATTACTAGAACAGTCTGTTGTTGTATATATACTTACGTTTTAAACCTGCTTTATATTTTTGATAACAAAAATGAATTGTCACCAAAATAACCAAACTTGTTTTATTACAAATACATCAAAATACGAATCATTGATTGAAAAATGTATATTTTCGAATTAAAAATGACTATAACTTTTTCGTTCAGCAAAATACAAATTTAGTGGAGCAAATTTAATGTAGAGACAGGATCGTACGGTAGAAATGGGAGAATACACGTGATTGGTCGGTGGGTGGCAGTTACCGTTTCGGTTATAGCTTTCGGAAGGTTTGTCGAATCCTATTCTTGCGCAAACTCGATAAGACACTTTTTCCGTGTATATTTTTGCACGCATGCACGCTTTATATACACTCATACGCCTGCCACCCTAGGTTAGCGAACATTCTTCGCACCACCCCATACATACACTCTCATCTGAATCGATAAACACTATAGCGGCAAAATCATTCTGATACATTCTTTCATTCAATTTTTTCCATGACGTGACGAATTGAGTATTTCAGATCAACTCGCCAAGAGATAACAGCTGAAAATTGAGGAAGTGAGACTTCTTTCAGTTTTGCTTTGCTTGCAAACGTTTCTATAATGTTTTTCTTCGATTTTCGTAAGGAAATAGTGCCATAATATTGCGATTTGCCCGGCGGCTTAGTAACGAACCATTTGGAACGCAAAATCAAAGCAAACAATCGAACTGCAGTCAGAATTTATCATGATTCGATCGTTGGTGCCTGAGGAAAGAAAGGGGTGAATCAGTTCCAGAATTATACAAATTTCAAGATTATAAATTTCGAGACGAGCAAGCTGACGAAATTATTATTGATGAGATATTTTGTACGAACTCTCACACATGCTCAGTAAATCTTGTGGAAAAGTGCTTTCCGGTCCCTTACTGGCACAAAGGGAGAAATAAATCAGAATTATGTGAAAATAAAAATCACTTTCCAGCATTGTGGCGGCTTTGGTCGATGATTCGATTACGGACTATCGATGGTCGTTATGCGAGACGCACCGGGTACACGATGGTGGCTTATCACAGTTCTGAATGGAGTCACATATGAGGTAACTCGTGCCGAATATTGGGGTTGCGCCTCGCACTTTTACCCCAATTTCGTCTGTGGATTTCGCATTTTTTGTTGCTCAACACCCCAACCGTTCGACGCTGCGGCTCGAGTATCATCGTCGTTGTATATTTATCCCAAGTCGAATAAATCAGTTTAGTGAATTTCAAATAACAGCCATTTTGATACGAAGGTCCGTTTTTTGATCTAGTCTTAAATATCATCCCTACTATTATGTACATCTCATGAAAGGGTGGGTTATCGTTAACTAGAAAGGGTTTGAATTATGAATCGCGCGGGAAAATGGCACGGTCGACTCTACTCGTAAACGCGGGCACATAAGAGCATCGAGATAATAGCGAATCAAGCAAGCGAGGAAACAACGAGTCTGTAAAATAGAATCCCTTTTTGAGAGCATTTTTCAATTCAAGCTGAACTTTACGATAGGAATCTTCCCTGCGTCGGGTAAGACCGAAGAAACATTTGTACATAAATCTGAAAATTATGACTTTTTACCCCTGATAGCATATGCCTGGCAATGCATAACGCAGAGATAACCACAGCAACCCTCTGTATTTGCAGAGATCGCCGCGTTCTTTTTGCGTATTATCAGTAAAATCATTGGAATAGTACAAATTCGATTCTAACACTCGATTAGACATTAAATCAGGTTTACGTATTCCTAATAAGGACTATTCAAATCTGAGAGCGCCGAAAGTTTAGCCGTTTTGCTTACATACTGATCGATAATCGCGTAACATCCGGCTGGCAAAACTTAGGAAAATCATTGAAGGAACGCGTCTTACAGCCCTCTATTTCCCCTGGCCCGAATCCGAACAAGCGAACCAGCTAATTATGTATCCCCTGCGGGACCCCCGCAGACAGGAAATGAGACTCCCCGAGTTTCATTCGTTATATTGGTATGTGAATATGTATGCGAGCGCCATAGTCTTACATACATGTGGATGTAGATAGGTTGGCTAGTCGGTGTATTAGCTCGCCAAACGCTTTGAAAATACAGTCGGATTAAATTGGCGAGATAGATACGCGGGCCAAGATAAACCGAGTTTATGTCCGAGAAGGACAGCGGTTTAATTAGACGGCGGAGATTCGCCTAGAAATGTTGATTGAACTAAATTGTTTTCCGGGGGTTGGCCCATGCCGGAATAAGACTCCCACCAGTTATCCATGGCACGGCAAGGCGAAACGAGGAGACAATGCTGATTAGTTAGTGAGATAACGACCCGTTTGGCCAAACAACTCGTCTCTCGTGCTTGCATTTATGTTAATAGTGGCTGCGCTCAAATCTTGCTATTTATTTTCGGATAAATACGTTAGCTACAGATTTCAAGGTCGTATAGGTACGCGTAAAGAAAAAAACAAATCAATCAACGTTTTGGCGCCTTAAAAAGGAAGCGATTTCGTTTGGACTCGTCAGATAAACGTCATGCGAGTTTGAGATATGGAACGTATCATTCGAGTGAACGTTTGCAATGCGGGGAGGCGAAATTAATCTCAATCGTCGCTTGCAATGGATCATTTATCACTACTCGTTATAGGAGGTACTCGAGCAGGCGGAGGAGGGCTCGTCGGATTGATATGAAGTTAGTAACGGTATCCTGTGTATAATGGCAACGTGACTTCAGTCATAGTCTGTTGGTTATGAAAGAAGAGCAAAGGACGAGGTTTCGTTCGCAATTTGATTAGTTGTTAATATCATTGCATCGTCGTTTATATTTATCACGGACGACGTTATGCTACTTTTTTCGAACAAATTTCAACGTAAGTCACTAAGGGTTGTTCTATCAAAAAGGGATCGGGAATTAATTCGCGAGTCCGAACATCTTATTTCGCTAGCCTTATTGACGTCTATGGAATGCCCGGCATCTTCTGATTGAATCTTCGGCCCGCGGCTCGTGCCTGGTTTGATAAATGTTTTCGGCCTCACGATATGTTGGATAATATTTGTAAGATCTCACGGGATTGGCGAGTGGTCCCCTTCAACTGGGGTTTCCGATGCTGTTTTCACTTTGATTGATTAATCAGACGAACCGCCAATTTTCTTTGTGCGTCCACGTTACAGATATTCACTGAATTTCAATGATAATGAAGTAGTGCGTCAGAAAGAACAACTCTAGTCAAGTTTCAGCGCTGGTCCCTAACGACTTCTTCTCCTTTTGCTTTCCTTAACGACAACGCCGATCCATGCCGGGATTAAAAGATCTGACGACGCTTCTCCTCTTTCTCGGTAACCGGATCGCCAATAGAACGACTCTTTCGTTCTGCTACTCTGAGCATCATTCGCAAAACACTCACTAATTAATCGTATAACACCAACACCGTCTTTAGCAAATTTCGCCTCTACCTCTGTAAAAGAAATGTTAAGGTACGATGATTTGTTTAGTAAGTTTAGATATGATTCTATTAACCAATTTCACATTGCTATTATGTTTATTATATATTTTCCGCGTATTAAGTTTTATTTGAAATATTTTTAAAGCATTAAAAATCTTTAAATTTAACTTTAAATATTAATAAATAATATTAAAGGTACACTGAGAAACAAAAATCGATCAAATTACTGTTTTAAATGTAATTAAGAGACACATTAAAATAAAAAAATTTGTTATTCTTAAAATTTACATTAAATACCAAATATCATAAAGTTTACTGTTACATTCGTAACAAGTTCAATTCTTAATCACTATTATTTGACATGTATTATTGTTAAAAATATTGTTCAGTTATAGTTTTTCGATTTAGTTAAATATTTTAAAACTATCATAATTGAAATATTACAATTCGATGAAAAAATGAACAAGAATGAAATCAAGGACATTCTCTATTTTTATACATGCCTCGACCGAAATACTTTGAATATAAACAACCATTCGTTACGCATATTGGAATGACTGTCTTTGGGCATAAGTGCGTGCAATATGCTGCTTCATATTTGATGAATGCGAGACAGAAGGACAGAGGATATTCCACAATCTACGCATGCAGCCTGTAAAAGCGGTCGTGAACAAACGACTGCATACCTGTACCACTCCAAGGGATTCGCCCTTTGTCCTGACGGAATTACAATAATCGTTGTCGTCATTATCGATACGAATTTATGCGAGCGATGCCTTTGATTTTCACGAGGTTGCAATGTCATTTTGTTTGTGATATTTCTCCGTGGAAAAAACACGTAACATCAATTGGTGGTGGATTATAACGATGAGCATTCTCGTGTATCATTCGGTGTTAATCTGACAAATTACGCCGAGGGGAATACTTTTTGCATTTTGGATTATAGAGAGACGTAAGGATGGCTTCTTTTCGCACCTCGAATCGAACCGCGCGGACCATTAAGTAAAAAGTTAATATCATTAAACATAATATTGGACGCATCTGGGAGCCGCAGAGCACTTTTAGCGGCACATCTCCCGTTACCCTCCGACTCGCCCTTTAATTTTTTAATGAGAAAATGCTTTCAAAGAGCCCGAGAGAAATATTGTGTCTACGAGCTGGATAAGTTACGATCGCGTTAAAGAGAATGGAAACCTTCTTCGGTAACTTCGCCATTTCGCATCTCTGCGTGGAAAATGGCTCTGTCGGTAAGTCGACCTGGCATTATGATTCAGATGCAAACGTTAAGTGATAGTGGCCGATGAAGGAAAGAAAAACGCATGTTCTCTCTTCCTCCGCGACCCTTCTTCTCTCGCTTTCTCATACGGAGTAATTTATCTGCGAATGTTCCAGGCTACTAATTATTCGCATGCACAGATCAGATGTGCAGTTTTGATGAGGGAGAAGTGGATAATGAACGCACCGACTTATTAACACCATATCAGGCCTTTTCTAGTACAATCCTCTGGCTTTGTATGAGAATTATAAGAGTATTCATATCCAGAAGTAGGCGAAGCCGTATTACAACCATTCGCCTATTAATATCGTTAAGTACAGAATGCTCTTTGTAACAGTCGACTAATTACAAATTTAATAACCCTCAGTTTCTTGCTTATTATTGCTAGTTATTAATTTGAAGCAAAGAAGAAGAGATCCGACCAAGTCAGATCAACATTGGGCATACTAAGGATCTTAAATTTCAGAGAATTAAAAACAGTAATCTACCGAGCAATTAATTAATTAACACAATATTTGACCGATTGTAGTTATTCGCCTAGAAACCGCTGATTATGAGAATTAATGAAATTTTTTATCAATATATTACTCTTTTTCTATTAAGCACACGCGAGCACGAATTTGATTTCTGTACTTTTTTTGTATAATAAAACATATTTTTATTGATGAAAATTATAATGGTATTGTTATAATTAGTTAATAATTAGATTAATTATAATTTAATATATAAGTGTAATATTGAATATTTATTATTTTATCATTATTATTATCATTAATAACATATTGATCGTTGTCTGTATATGTCAAATTTTAAAAAATAATGAATAAGCGCAAGAAATTTTATTGTTTTAATTTAAAACGTCAACCTTAAAAGTTCAAAGTGTAAAAATCTCCGGTTTTTGAGGAAGTGAGCGATATTTCTGGTTAAACAGTTTTTCGATGAGACGCATGGGAGAAGTAATGCAGCAGTGAAGACGTTAGTTCGAACGTATTTTGTTTCGTATTTCGTTTGTTACTGCTTCGTAAAACTGAAATATGGGAATAATTAATGCTACATTTAATTATGAGTCTAGGATAAATTTACGATGGATTATACAAGCACTGCGAAATGAATTCCATAAATCAATGACGTTGTTGTCTCTATTATAATTGATATTTCAATCGAACAAATAAGAGGAGAGATGATCGAAGATGATGCCGAGGACACGAGTGAATGAATCGTCGTGGAAACCATTACTTATCTTCCTACGCGTCTCGTCGACGAAGCCGTTAGAATAATTCTTTAATTAATACCCTTTCGAGCAAGACCACCTTCGCTCGGTCAATTTATACACATGTAAGTTTCTGAAGTAATGGCTAATCTTTTTTCCCACTCTTTATGTTGCAGGCTAAGGGACGAGAGAAACGAAGCCGATCGTGTCCTGGCGTTGGACCACAAAACGCGTGACCTTAGTTCGCACAATGGTGAGTACGAAAAATCGACATTCAATTTATCATAAGACTCGTCTCTCTTATGCTAATCTCTAGTCTCAGG